>CM026273.1:5129384-5363943 GCA_014851415.1 Cnaphalocrocis medinalis | reverse complement strand
CAGGGGGTCCAGATTCCCCCCCTTGAGGCCTGGTTGACATAAGTTGAATCGGCTATAGCCCAGGGCGAATTAATTAAGGGGTCTTTGATTCGTAATTTTTTGGCATTGGGACACCCCCCTTGTCAAAGCTATACCTATATGCGTCCGTGTTTATGAGGTATTATAGGAGTCAGGTAAATATACATATTATTATGTATTTACATTTTTTTTTATCCTGACTCCAAATCTGAAAAAAATACCGCATCCTTTTAGACCGTTGCCTTCGCAGCTTCTTAATCCCGGTTCGAAGTCCCGCTGGAGCGAGCCGCGGTCCCGATATTAACATTTGTACACAGCCGCACTTCGCGCCCGCTTGTCACTCTTAACGCGACCGCATACGGCTCAAATTGCAACGCCCGGGCGACCCGTCGCTCGGTTTGTATTTCATCCCGCAGTTCTTTCTGCGATTATTTCCTAACTTTCAAATGTCTATAGTATTGTTTATATTATTATTACCGTGATATTAAAATGTCAATTGGCGCTACTGGAATTAGTACTCGGATGTTTTTTGTTTCGATCGTTGAATTGGTTCATCGTTGTGGTTTAGAACCCTCGATAACATAAAGTAACTTGTCTATATCCAATCCCACTAATATTATAAATGTGAAAGTTTGGATGGATGGATGGATTTGCTCCTCTAGCACGTACGGATTGCATTAAAACTTAAAGTCCTCCTTTCGCCGCACCATTGTACTTTCTGCTTGACCCAAAGGTTGACTGGTAGAGAATGCCTCTTGGCATTAAGTTCGCCTATTGTACGGAGTTTTGTGCAATAAAGTTTTAAATAAATAAATAAATAAGGGAAAGTACCTGGTGAGCGTCTCTTTTGTCTAATATTTGTAACACAAGCAATTTTTTAAATAGTGTCTTTTAATCACTCGACGTTGGCAGAGTTAAATCTGCTCGCTACAGCACAAATAGCAGCCATTACTAAAAAAGACGAAAATGACAAGATTGTCAATATTGATTGATGTCAATATTGTACAATGTAACAACAATAAATGTACGGGTCTGTTGCTGAAAGCAGCTTAAAACTATAGCGCCATGTCATAGTAACATTTTGTCCGTACTCTCTGGAAGTTGACTCGTCAGTTACTACGGCATGGTACTAAAGTGCAAAGCTACTTTTGACGTTGACCGTACCTAATTCCCTCAGGCACATTCGTCGATACTTTGTTGTAGGTTTGCCGACACTTTGTATTATGCTAATTTGATTGCAGATTCGGTTCAATAATAAAACGTGAGGGATATTTTAAACCCCTTAAAAGGTTACCTACCTTCTATTTGCTTAGTATAAAAAAGTCTAAAATTAACATAACATAAGTAGGTATCCCATTTCCCTTCCCTGCCAAAGATTTTACAAGAAGCTAATAGGTGACGGTACGAGTAGTTCTCACGTACTTACGAACATAAAACTACCTATCTCATCAAAACATATCTAAATCAAGAATTAAACCTACACTTTTAACCTTGGTTATATTAAACTTTGGGAACACGAATGGAGCCGGCTCGACCAGAGGGATACCACAGCCTCAAAGACCCCGGCGTGAAGCAGCGCCTGCGCTGTTCGTCGAGTGAGTATGGGTACATACTGGTGACGCACAATAGATATAATACTTAAATACATATTATAATATGAATTATTGTGTGAATTGTTTATACACTATAAATACCAAATGTAAGTGCGTGCGTTTATCTCATGGAAGCCAACCGATCGATCGCAGTGCCCCATAACCACACCATAACATAATTCGAGACAAGTGCAAAACAAAAATGATTTTAATGCCTTTGGGAGGGGCTAGCCGCTCCCCAGACTTTTACATTTACTTCCATAAAACATTTTAATGGAAAATCGATGGTATAATTCAATTACTTGGTGCCAGCAACTTGGATTCCGGCTTTCTGTTCCTTCGGAAAAGAAACAACGATGGATGCAAAAAGTGTGATCTCATTTTGTTGGGTCATTTGCTCACTTTGTATGGATTAAGAGGGCAAGGGAATAGAGCGTAGCTGTGTTTGCGCACACACTTGAGCACTGATATATATATAATGCGTACGTGGTCGTTAAGATTCGTCGCCGTAACCGAATATCGGTTTGTGGATTTATTTTGTCTGGATTGGACAGGTTGGTTTTTCAAATTTACGTTCGTTTAATAGATCAAGGCTACTGTTTAATAAATACACGTAGATTTGAAAATCAGGGAAATTTTCTCAAACTAAAAAGAATTAACATCACCTAACAAGTACATTATAATACCGTTGGACACCCATGAATGCCTTTGGCGTCAATGGGCCGGCTCGATCGGAGTGATACTGAGGAGGGTTAAAGTTTTGCAGCGCACTTGTAACTCTACTAGTGTTTCAGGCGTCTATGGGCGGCGGCAATTGACAACATTTCAAAATTTCTAAGCCCTAAAATAAAAAATACCATTTCTTTGTTTTCTTCTCCTGATATCGAGAATATATCAAAATATTTTTTATATTGCTTATTTACTGAGAAAAAAAATTATAACTGAAAACTGAAAAATGACGTCATACTTACTGAAGAATGAAATATTTCCTTTGCCTATACCTTCTCCATTGCTAAAACTGATAATATCTGTGAATTAACTGTCATGTGTCTTCAGTGACATTTGTAAAAATAATTCCTCGTACTCATTACAATTCTCATAAATTCTCATTTATAATCGTTTACAACAAAGAAACTATTGCGTATGTGCCAATGAAGGATCCGAAATATTGTTGTGTCCCTATCTGCACGAACAATTCTATTCATGCTCCGGAGAAATCCTTTTTTTCATTGCCAGTGTCTACGAAGTAAGAATGGTGCAATGCATTGGTTATTAAGAAATTAACTGTTCTCTGCGTGTTTTGTACTTAGAAAATTAATGAAGACGGTGAAAGGACGGGTCAAATTGAAAGCTAGATTGCCATCGTAGATTCATAGGTGTATAATTATTAAAATTCAATAAATAAGCTTCACATAGGTAGGTACTTAGTTATTTATTTACACAAGGTTAATAAAAAATATGAAACATTTTACATCTTTTATTTTGCACTCTATACTTGTTTGAAACATATAATTTTTCCAAAATACCTAAGCAGCATCTATTATTTTTTTAACACAGACCTCATCATAGTCAGCCAGAACTTAGTATCAGCACTGGACGGTACACAAATGGACATCTCGCTTTAATTCTACGTATCCCACCGCAGTGTCTACGTAGGCTTCCCGCAAAGCAAGTAATGCTGTAGCACTAAGTAGTTCAGCAACGTTGTAGCAGTCGTTCTCTTGCATGAACTCCATAACATTAGATAGTTTACTCTTGGCAAGTTTCTACTATCAGCAACTTGAAATCCGTCGGAAACTTTCATTTTATTTAAATAGTATGGGAAAAAGGGAGGTTATAATTCTATGACAGACAGATGCAAGACATAAATGAAATTGTCAATAGTTGTCTGTATTCCTCCGTAAGCACAGAGTATATTGTATCTCAGTAAGTATGACGTAATTTGGCGCTTACGTCTGTTTAGAATACGAAGGATTAAAATATGTTTTTTAGGTATCTTATAAAACATAATTTCGAAAAAACAAAAATATGGGTCGCTTTATTTTATATCTACTTTCATATAAACAATAATATAGACATGCAAAAATTATGAAATGTTGTCAATTGCTTACCATCAGGTGATCCGTCTGCTCGACTGTCACCTATTACATTGAAACACCTATTCCGTCCGACTGGGCAATGATAACTCGCCACCGCGGCCGGCCGTTAACTCGAACCATCCAATATAAAAAATATACTAAAAATTGTCCAGAATTGGCGGCCATTCTGATCGTAGCGTTTCGATGGACCAAGTTTTAATTAGTTTGAACGCACCATCATATGAGCAGTGGAAACGGCATATGTTTTTGAAACGCCCAGTTAAACGGATAAACGAACAATTTAATTTTTTATTTTTTACTTTTTGCGTGTCAGCCTCGAAAATTATAATCGACACTTCGCACTTGCTTTTGGCATATGTCGCAGGCATATTGAAGAAATTTGCCGTTATTACACGCTAGCATGTATTAAGTATAATAATAAAAATACTACTCATTCAATTGTTATTATTAATGTGGGTAGGTAAGGGTATCGGCCACTTACGTTGAACGAAACGGGCGCAGTTCGATTTCTTCAATAGGCCTGCGACAGAAACGTACCTACTTATACTAAGTTACACTATAACTATTTCACTACGTAAGTAAGTCATATACAGGGTGTATCTGTGAACATTTACATCCCTTTAACCACGTGTTCTACAAACAATTCTGAATAACAATTTTTTCAACGACTTTTCGAAATTCATCGATTTTTTTTTCGACTTCCCATACAAAATGTCCATTGTCACATGTGAATTGTTGGTAGGAGACGTGGTTAAAGGGATGTGAACTTTCACAGATATATCCTGTAGTTATATTATACTTTTATCCTGGACGAAACTGCAAAATATTTTTCAGTAAAATTTAGTATAATATTAGTGGAATTAATTTTTCTCCCGATACTGACCAAATAAATTTCACGTTTTGCGCTATTTTATTAAAAAGTTTTTACGATGATCAAAGCATCATACCTAGTTAATGCTAGATAACATTAATTAAAAAGAAAGGCAGATTCATTTTTAGTTTTAAACTGTTGGTAATTTAAGCACCCTCCTAACAACTTTCATCGGATGTTTCTTGTAATTACAAAAGATCTTTAATTATGTGCATATAACACGTAACTAAAATGCGGCTAACTCTAGGCTAGGGTCACCATAAGTATCGCAGGATTGTCCTGACTTATGGTACCTAATACCGGTTTACGCTTTTCTGAAACATTCAAGAATTGTTGCAGGGGTTTTTAGAATTTTCAATGTAATATAAATTCTTTTGAACTTATGTTTCCTATTTTCTTCATTTCATATGTTTATCGGTTGACGAATCATGGATATGTCAACGTTGTTCGATCCAGTTTTTCGACGTTTTATGGAGCGGTATCCGTCAATCTACCAAAGTTTCTAACACACCATTTGCTCGTGACGTAATGCGTGTGCTCCAAATATCAAATACATCACTACCTCCCATCTATTATTTTCACAGGCTATAGGTATTTTTTCTCAACTGAAACTCTCTAACTTAACATTATTAAGTAGTAAAGATTATGAACTACTGAGGTTTTGCTGTTGTCTTCTCATTAAAACGCTAGGTACCTAATTAGACATTTAAAGTGTTGTGTACGGGTGAACCTACACAATCGGACAAAAAGCCTGATTAGGAATAGGATGTTTTCTATTTCTAATCAGCCCTTTTGTACAGTGGCCAGCACATCAAGTTACTACAATCTGTCAAATTTCTTCAGTTGATATTGAACCAAACACGTTTGACATAAAAGTGAGGTTCGATTGAAGAAATTTGACAGATTGTAGTAACTTGATGTGCTGGCCACCGTACATTGTATTTCGTCCGTTCTTTTGATTTGTCCATGGTCACCCCACTCGAGAGTTCTCCGAAATTTTGTAAACAAACACATGGTCATTAAAGCACCTTCATAAATTTACACGATAAATATTAGTATCCTCTCGGCGTTGGCCGAATATCAAAACGTGTGTGTATGCCCGACTTTGACATAGAGCGCTGGGAACTTTGGTCTTAAACGACAACAGCACATACGACCTAACCTAACAGAAGACTGGTACAAAACACTTTAACCTAACCTTGAACACCTGCCTACAAAATGTACCGGAAGTTACGACAGAGTCGGAATTTCCCTCTCTTTCCCACGCACTGTGCGCACATTTGTTTGGATGCGACAGGTATATTCTAATTCGTTACGAGGTGGCTTCATTATAAGCCACCAGGATACCTCGTATCTCAGCATAGCTCGGCAAAAATGACAGAGACAGGCTATAGGGAACATGTGCGGATGAAACACGGTACATACTATACTGCTAGTCGGTCGATGAACCTTTTCATATCAATGTCAGCTAGACCAACTTTCTGTGTCAATTTTGTTTTGTGAACAAAGTCGATTGAGCACTTGTGTTTTGGGTTTCTTAAATAATGACGGAATCACAAATATTTCCAAAGGAAGAACCTTGTTTTTCTAAGATAAATATCTCATCTCAGCATGTAGACTTAGACCATGATAAAAAATTTGGGGAGTTTAGTTTTTACAATTAAGCAACTGCTCCACCTTTGCAAACCTATAACAGGGAACCAGACCAACTAAATCAAGAAACGTGTAGACGTAGAACGTTTCATAATTTAACCAATTCGTGCACCGTTTACTCACGATAAATTTCCTCACACAGAACAAATGGTAGAAATACGCAAAATTTGATACATGCCCAATCCTGAGATACATACCCAGACTCGAATCGGTGACCTAGCGTATGAAAGAGTCGTTCTTAACCTCTGAGATATCGCTTAATTGTAGTCGTCCATCACCTTACACCTTGATTACCCAAAGGTTGCCTGGAAGAGATCGCTCATAGTGATAAGGCCGCCTTTGTTGTACATTACTCCTGTTATAACTAGTTTTAAGTTTTATACCTCTGTTTTGTGTGCAATAAAAAGCATATTCATTCGTTCATTCATTCATCATCATCATATTATCATTTTGTCTCGTTTGTTTTTTTACATTATTGTGACTCTGCCTCATACGCCAAAGGTCGTGGGTTCTATCGTCACCCTGGACAAACTTTCGTGTGATGAAAAAAACTTGTGTTTTGCAGTGTCTGGGTGTAATGTGTATTTAAGTACATATTATATTTGTCTTTCTGATGTCTGATATCCCATCCGTAACACAAGTGCTTAAAGCTACTTAATACAGACTGGGGAGCCAGGTCTATGTATGAGATGTTGTGTGAATTTATTACTATTTAGTAATTTACTATTTATTTATTCATCTGTGGAATTTTGGTATCTCACATTTAAAACATCCAATTACAGTGTAGATGGACATCATGGATTATATGGATGGTTCTACAATACGCCATCTTGCAGATTTGTCACACACGATAGCCCCAATTGTAATAATTTTAATTAATATACCAATTTACTTCCAATCTTTATTTCTTGATCAATGATTTTTGAACAATGACCATAAATCGGTTACTTCTACATTTCGTCTCGCTCATATCGTTGTCTATGCTTATATTTGCTCAGGTGTTACCGAGAGCACACTCTGGGTCGTTTGTTATTCTAAAGGCCCCAGGCCAGAGAGCCTACACAGGAACGGAATTCACAATCGAATCTTTATCCCCGTTCTATTCACACGCGCTTTGCATCTCTTTTGTTTCAATCGCGGATTCTCGACTTGCTGGTTAGATACGGAACGCGTTCAGTGTAGCTCCTCTGATCGTCGATAGCTTAATTTTCAAGTGCATTTGTGGGATTCAGTAATTATGTTGAATATCAAATTATTCTTCATTAATATTTTTTATTACTCGGAAATGGTAGTTTTATCGGTATTTTTATCTGGTTTGGAACTTTTGCAAATTGTAATAAAAAAATTAAAGAGCATTCATCAAAGAAACTGATGTAATTTGTATGACTTCAGCGACTACTTCGCTGTGGTACTTATAAAGTCTCATTATACTCGAATCTAGACTGCCTCGGTAGCTAGTGGTGTAGTGGGTGGGTAGTGAGTCGCACTGTTGCGCTTGGGGTCCCGGGTTCGATTCCCGGGTACAAATTTGGACCAAAATTTGTACCTCAGATTTTCTGTTCGGTCTCAGCGTCATCGGTCTCAGCATCATCAGTCTCAGCGTCATCGCGTCAGCCCGAAAAGTCTGGAAGTTGGCGGCCTTGTACCTTGCCTCGCAAAAGCTCGTTAAGCTGTCGGTCCTGCGCTTGATCCTTCTTCGGTCGTGTCACGCACGGGTGTCTCAGCGAAATATGAGGGTAGGGAATAGAGAGTGCACCTGTGTTTGCGCACACACTTGTGCACTACAAACGTCCTGCCTTGAAGGCTGATCGTTTAGATTGACCGCCATAGCCGTGTTATCGGTTAGGACATAT
Source organism: Cnaphalocrocis medinalis (assembly GCA_014851415.1). NCBI lineage: Eukaryota > Metazoa > Arthropoda > Insecta > Lepidoptera > Crambidae > Cnaphalocrocis > Cnaphalocrocis medinalis. The sequence continues at coordinate 5,355,857 of CM026273.1, read as the reverse complement.
ACAGACAGTTCCATCCATTTCCTTTAAGGGATATCGGCAAAAACGTAAACAAAGGAAGCCATTACATTAGCCTCACATACTATACCGATACAAATCACCATAACTCCGAAATACCATAGAGCTGGAGCTCAGACGCGCCAACAAGTTTATAGGACCCTAAATATGCTAATTTACCTACGAGTCTTTTATAACTTAATTAATAACGTGTGGCCGGATAAGGGGTGGGACTTAGTGGCTAGCGCTGCTGGAAAATAAATTCACACAACGTCTCATACATTGACCTGACTCCGTAGTATCTTAAGCACTTGTGTTACGGATATCAGACAACAGAGGAAACACAAATATAATCTTCTTCTATACTATTTATAAAGAGATAATTTCTATAGACCACGACAAGGCTTATAGGTAAACCAAAAACACGAAACGCTAGCGCGATGTATCGACGTACAGCGCCATCTATTGGTCAATTTTTGAACTACGGCCCCGAAACAACGTGAGGGTGGGTCACTAGTACTTAAATACAAATATTACACCCAGACACTGAACAAACACAAGTGTTCATTCATTACACGAATGTTTGTCCAGGGTGGGGATCGAATCCACGACCTTTGGCGTATGAGGCAGGGCCACTACCTAATGCGCCATCCCTAGCCCATCCCACCCGCCATGTGGACGATCTAGTGATGGTTGCGGGAGTCCCTTGGATACGGGTGGCACAGGATCGATCTGTGTGGAGAACTTTGGGGGAGGCCTATGTCCAGCAGTCGATGTCTATAGGCTGAAATGAAGATGATGATGATGTACAGTTACGGCGAAAAATGGATCGGAGTGGCAAACATTAGGGGAGGCATATGTCCAGCAGTGGACCGTTACAGGGTAATGACGATCTTCAATATCTATATTCTATACTATTTATAAAGAGATAACTTCTATAGACAACGAAAAGGCTTATAGGTTAAACCGAAAACACGAAACGCTTGCGCGATGTAATTGAGCACAGCGCCATCTATTAGTTCATTTTTGAATTCGGTCCCGAAGCGAAGTGAGGGCGGGCCAGTAGTGTTTGTATAAAACCGCTTTTTTCTCCTCACCGCGTACTCACCCTAAAAGCCTCAAGATTATGATTTAGAGCGTTTTATGTTTGTTTTTAATTGATGTCAGCAGATCGCGTGACCGCCGCGATCTGTCACCACGTACATTTTACGAGTGATGTAAAATAATGAAAAATACCAGGGTTTATACGCCGTGTGATTTAGGGCCGCTGTTTGCAAAACGTGTCAGTAATTATGTTATGATCTTCGGTATCAGATTGTACGTGGACAGTTTTTGTATGTTTTTATGGTAATGGGGATAGTTTAATAGCAAGGTACCGTTAGGGTGTATCCTCAACGCCCCGTTGGTCTAGCTCAGTGGTTCGTAACCTTTTAGTCATGAGAGACCATTTTACCAAAATTCTGTCGTGCCAGGGACCACACACTTCGGACATGCGTCGCGGCGCCGTTTGCGTTGTGTTGACTCAACTCATCACGTCACGTCACTTGTTTATTACGATGTCTTCGCGGCCCACTTGGAATGCCTCCAGGGACCACCAGTGGTCGGACCACCGGTTAAGAACCACTGGTCTAGCTAGTGGTTTGAGTACCGGTCCGTGGTCACGGGGGTCGATTCCCGGGTCGAGCAAAAGTATTTTTCGAATTTTTCGAACATAGCTCGGGTTTGTGATCACCAATCTGCATAAGGCAAGCGTGGTGATTAAGCCTAATCCCATCGTAGTAGTCATAACTTGATTTCTATGATGGAGGCCTTTTTCTTGCAGTGAAAAGAAAGGCTATAGTAATTTTATTTCATTTTCAAATAGTTACTTAATACTCGTATAATAGAGATTACTTGAATTTTATGATGAAAGCCTTTGGAGTGGGATATTATTTAGGATGATAGTTAACTTTTAATTTACGCGCACTTCTTAAATATATTTAAGCGTTATACGCGAATCGTAATGTTAGTGAAACGTTAACTGTGGGAGAGCCACGCTTCGGCACGAATGGGCCGGCTCGACCGGAGTAATACCACTGCCTCACAGAAAACCGGCGTGAAGCAGCCCCTGTGCTGTGTTTCGCCGAGTGAGTGAGGGTACCGGAGGCCCACTCGGGGGAGAAGGGGATAAAAGGTTGGCAGCGCCCTTGTAACTCCACTGGTGTTGCAAGTGTCCATGGGCGGCGGAAATTGCTTACCATCAGGTGATACGCCTGCTCGCCTGCTACCTATCACATAAAAAAAAACGTTCATAGTACAAATTGTTAATGGGCATAACATGTTGGTCAAACACATGAGTCCAGTAACAGTTGGCGAACCCTTACAGAATACTAAACATGTAAGAAAACTGGAACTTCGTGCGAAGTATACGGGCGCCGAAGAAAAAGAATACGGTTACGGAAATTATCGATTCCGCGGGTGCTCAAGGACGTCGACAATTCCTTATTTACCATCAGGCCTGGCCATAAACCAGTTTGTCTGCCCCACATCATGTTTAATGAACCTTAATTAATTGAAAGTTATTTCCTTAAGAATTAACTTCGTATATTTCGTTAAGAACTACCCGTTGGTCTTGTGGTTTAAGTATCGGGCCATGATCTTCGGGATTCCATTCCCGGGTCGAGCTGTAGTTATGTGTATGAAATGAATGAAAATATGAAATGAAGAATGTATGTGTCGAATTTTTGGAACATAGCTCGGGTTTGTGATCACCAGTCCGTATTAGGCATGTGTGGTGATTAAGCCTAATGCCAGCATTGTAGCGCCAACATGACTTGATTTCTATGATAGAGGCCTTTGCCCTGTAGAAGGATAGTATATGTAGGTTGAATTTTTTTTTCTTGTATAGAGTAGTCGAGTCGAGTTCCAAGGATGGTTTAATAAAGAATGGTGTGATTTGAATGTCTTGATACATTTCCATTAGCTCTACTTAAGTTGGGTTGACCACTTCGTAAGACACTTGAGAGAAAGTTATTTATGGTTTAAAATATTGCTGTCACTTTTATAAGATTGTTATATAAAGTATATGTAGATAGATATTCTTTATTGCAAAGGAATAGAACACATGCGTGAAACAACAGTAATAAACAGAACAATAGGCGGTCTTATCGCTTGTAGTGATTTCTTCCAGACAACCTTTACGTAGAGAAAAGAAGAAAAGAAGTCATTTCAATTATAATAACAACATACGTATTTTGATTGTATCCAAACAATATCTTACTCCGGTCCACTCTAGAGAGTTTTATTGTATAAATATCTTACCTACATTATTGTCGCTACAGCCTTAAAAACAAGTAAAAAAACTAAAATCCAACTACGACAAAAAACGACGCTGAAAAAGTATAAAACAAGCCTTCGTTGTCAATTTACAATAATGTCATACAATACTATTCTGAAGTATGCAATATTCACTATGTAGATATAAATTTTCAAGTTTAGAAGTTAAGTGGAAACAGATGAACATACATACATACATACATAGCCTGTCAAAATCTAACCTCCTTTTGCTTTGCCGTAGTCGGGTAAAAATACACAAAATACTTATAGACCAATAAATCCCACTGGTTCCAAATGCCGATTTCTGTTCCACGAACAATTCTATATTATTTGGTACACGTTTACATTTTAACCCACCTTTTGACCTAATTGCAGTCGTATGTTGGCAGTAACATCGTAGTACGGTGGTCGGTCGGTGACCACGACTCCGCTGGGCAAACACCGTGCGGTGGTCCCGGTCTCTCTATTATTGCTAACTATTTGTACAGTCACAAAAAATATTTATAATATTTGTTCTCTATACCTACTTACACTATGAACTTTTTACACTTCTTGCTTGTTGGACTTTGAAGGTTTAGACAGGACGGAAATATATATAAATGTTGTCTGGAAGAAATCGCTACAAGCGATAATACCGCCTTATTGTACTGTTTATAGCTGTTGTTTCACTCATGTATTCTATTTCTGTGCAATAAAGAATATCTATATATCTATCTATATTATATTATACAAAAATATATAAAATTGCTGGTATTTATACCAACTATTTGCGATGCGCATGCGACAAAAGAGATCTGATAGGTGGGTCATTTTCATAAAAATGTCATTACTGTTCTTACCGATACGACAGTCTTCAAACCTATACAGGGTGTATCTGAAAACGTTTACATCCTTTTAACCACGTCTTCTATTAACCATTCTGAACAAACATTTATTCTATAACTTTTGGAAATGGGTATTAAAAAAAAGCAAAATAAAGGTCAGCCAAATCGTGGCGAGGACTTTTTTCGACAATTTCAAGAAATGATGCAACTAATAGCATTTGTCGTAGAATTTATAATTAAATAAATTTTATAAAATCGTCTTGCCCATCTATGTTTAAAAGCTCATAAAAATATGGAAGTAAGTTATTAAACTGATACTCAGTATTTTTTTTACTTTCTCTACGCATTTTTTTTTAATTTCTTTACGCATTTTTTTTATTGTCGCGTTCAATATTTAAGCCTTTGTTTTTCGATAGACTCTCATATTTATCCATAGAGCTTAGAAATTAGCAAACGCAACTCGCTTCGTAACTCGCATCAAGAACACTCGTACAGTGTTATTAGGTGGCATGTCTAATAGAGTTGTATGCGCATACGCAGCCCCCCGCGACGCTCGTGTTTGCGCCGAGAGTCCACTAGTGATGCGACAAGAATTATTCTAATGTCGTTTGCAGGAAAGTAGGTAAAAGCTTTTAGAATATTGATATTAATTAATTTAATTAAATACACACAACACCTCATACATTGATTTGACTACGTACTAAGTAGCTTAAGCACTTGTACGAGTTTCAAGGATAGCAGACCCACCTTTGGCGTATGAGGCAAAAGTCACTACCAAAGGCGCTATCCGGCCAGTCAAATATTGAGTCCCCACTATTGAAATTGGCGTTTTGTATCCGGTCCAAAAATCTGGTTATCATTGGATAGCCCATCAAATTTAGAGTAACATTTGTTAAAAAAGTAGTTGTCTACACGCAACATTTCACAAAGCTATCATACAAAATGCATACGCCACGCGTAGAAAATACAATTCGGTGACGTCACGGATATGTAGCGATTTTATACGGAGCGTTTTTGATCAAGTTCAAAACAGTGATTTAACATCGTGATAGCTCGGAAATTTTTAAGATATCAAAGTAATTTTTTTACCAATGCTTTTGTGATTGAGGAATCTTACGATAGTAGGTATATTAAATAAAAAATGATTCGTCTTGCCTATTCTGCCTTACAAAAAAAAGAGACACTTTCAAAATGTTGTTGCGATAACGAATTGAAAAAACTAGTTTTCTGCTAATATTTTATTAGCATCATCAACCCAGCGAACTACCTACTCCATCCTCAATACACTATTTCAAAAGTAAGTCGCATCTCTAAAGTCCACTTGTATATTTGTATGAGATGCGCGAGCGCAACTGGCTTCGAGGAACGAATTTATGTAGCCGTATTTCTTTAACTCTCTTTATCTTATAACAGCTTTGTCTTAGCACCGAAATAAACTGTTTGCTTGCTTAGCCCCACAAAAGAGTGGAGACGATGAGGCGCTAAATTAGAAGTTTACATTGTAATGTAAATAAGACTAGCTTTTGCCCGATGCTTTGCTCGCGCCCCCCACTTCCCTATATTGGGGGGTTGGGCAAGGGCAAAAAGTAGCCTATGTTACTCTCCATCCCTTCAACTATCTCCACTTAAAAAATTACGTCAACTCGTCGCTCCGTTTTGCCGCGAAAGAAAGACAAACATTCAGACAGACACACACACTTTTCCTTTAATAATAATAGTAGGTGGATGGTTAAAACACTACGTTTTTACCGTGGGAGAGCCACGCTGAGACCAGAGTAGATACCACGGCCTCACAGAAGACTGGCGTGAAGCAGCGCCTGTGTTTCGCTTTGCGAGCGAGGGAACCGCAGGCCCAATCGGGGAGAAAGAGGTGTCTACCTACGTGTTGCGGTTGACTATGGGCGGTGGCAATCGCTTACCATCAGGTGATCCATCTGCTCGTCTGCCACCTATCACATAAAAAAAGTACAGAAATTATGTGAAAAAAAAATTTGTGAGGTAACCAAGTCAAAATATCGGCACTACTTTATCAATATTATTTTTTATCAATATTAGATGTAACAAAACAGAACATTCACCTCCTTAATTCAAACCGTGGTCTAAAGTTAGTCTTGGCTTGAAACTGATGCTATCACTCATAATTGTCAATGTTATGAAAGTGACAGCAATATTTTAAACCATGGTTAAGTAACTTTCTTTGTAAAAGTCTTACAAAGTGGTCAACCCAACTTTTGTAGAGCTAATGGAAATGTATCAGGACATTTCAAATTACATCATTCTTTAAACTCGAATACTCGTCTCTACTACTCTATAAAAGTAAAAAAGTAAAATATCAACCTATAAGTAAAATGTCCCACTGCAGGGCAAAGGCCCCCATCATAGAAACCAAGTCATCGCTATTATGATGACATCAGGCTTAATCACCCAATGTGGATTGGTGATCACAAACCAAAGCTATGTGCGAAAAATTTGTAACATGCTTTTTGCTCGATCCGGGAATCGAAACCCAGAACCCCGAGAGCATGAACCCGAGAACCACTAGACCGATGAAGCGTAAACTACTCTATACTCTACCAAAATTTTATTACTTACGGTATAGTTAAACTTGGATTTCTTAGCTAAATAAGGTTTCGCATTTATCTACACAAATGACTTATTATGCTTTCTGTGAGTTCCTCGAATTCGTGAGGAAATCTACCAAGTCTCGCTAAGGCTCGCGACATCTCGCAAAAATAATCTCTTGCCCCCCCACCGTGCTCGGAATTAACAATTTCCCTAATTATAATAATATTTTACAATGCGGCTCTCCCGAAGTACAATTCAAGGACCGGCTGGACCCAACGTGCGTTATTACATGTAGTACTCATTCTTGAAGAACGAGAGGTTGATTTGTTGATTTGCCGTCCCAGGGCTATCTACAATTTGCTACCCCACCAACCTTGCCGACCCCTAATTAAGTCGCCCTTGGCTATAGCTGATTCAACCTTATGTCAAACCAGGCCTCAATGGGGGGGGGGGGTTCCGGACCCCCTGGACCCCCCCTTATATACGTCCATGCCTACTCGGATTCCAAAGCGACAGCTCTGGACACAACCGAGAATCACACACGTAAGAGAAGAAAGTGCCCATAAATATGGCAAATTTTCTAAAAACTATTTTTATTCAATTTTATTGATAAAGGTACCTAGAAGTAAAGTAGAAAATAAGCATTATCAAATTTATCTGTAACGTAAGTTTTTTTTTCATGTGATAGGTAGCAGATGAGCAGGCCTGATCACCTGATGGTAAGCAATTGCCGCCGCTCATGGACACTTGCAACACCAGTGGAGTTACAAGTGCGCTGCCAACCTTTTATCACCTTCCCCCCCCGGGTGGGCCTCCGGTACCCTCACTCACTCAGCGAAACACAGCACTGGGGCTGCTTCACGCCGGTTTTCTGTGAGGCAGTGGTATCACTCCTGTCGAGCCGGCCCATTCATGCCGAAGCGTGACTCTCCCACAGTTAGGTAGGCATGATCTCATTATTTACGAGTGTCTCTAAATAATTTGCCTCTAAACACAACGCCTCGGCCTTTTTGACGGCCTCTATGGCGTAGCGGCTAAGGTGCTCGCCCGAAGCGCGAAAGGGGTTCGATTCCCGGTCAAGTCAACTTAGAAAAATACATTTTCTGTTCTGGGTTGACGCCCCCAGTTCATTAACGTCACCTGGTACCTACTCATAGTACAGGGGCTGCCCTAGTTTGAGACCAGATTGATTATCATCATTAATGTTATCTTACATATTTTTCTCGCTACACATAAAAGATTATCACACACACAACTTGTGCACAGTCAACTCCAAAAATATGTATACACTTTAGGACCTTGTCACAATACATATGTATAAGAACGACTTCTACTTTTTATAGACACATGTATTGTGACAAGGTCCTAAAGTGTATACATATTTTTGGAGTTGACTGTACGACGCAGAAAGATACAGAACAGCCAAGATACAGAAAAGCGTTAAAAGCGTCGCTGAAAATGAAAGCTCCATTCGCAAACGAAAGCTGCGCTGGATGGGAAAACTTTTCATACGCTTTCAGTATGAAATTGTGTAATAAACTTGATGGTTACCGCCAAAAAATTCAGTTTCTTATTTTGACTAGCGGCCGCCCGCGACTTTCGTCCGCGTGGAAAAAGTAACTTTTTACCCCCCGTTTAACCCTTAGAACCCCCTTAATATTATTATGTTGATAGCCTATAGCCTTCCTCGATAATGGACTATCCAACAAAAAAAGAATTATTCAAATCGCACCAGTAGTTTCGGAGATTAGCGCGTTCAAACAAAACAAACAAACAACAAACAAACTCTTCAGCTTTATATTAGTATAGATAGATATATTTTACCTTTTTGTTGTATTTATTTTAAATTATTGTACACTTTATTGACATCTGATGACTTACAGATGACAATATTTAGCAAAATAAAATTCTATTGGCTGAATAAAGTTAGAGTTTAATATTATTAGTATTTTGTTATAAATGAAGACATTTCTACTAATAGTTTGATTGATTTTTACTTAGATTCGGGAAAAAGTACCTCAAGTTAAATATTATTCTTTTAAGTTAGTCATTTGGCAAAAAAAAAATGGTTTTCAAGACGATGTGGCGTCCACAGAAAGTTACACATGTTAGTTGTTTGGCGGATTTTTTGAGGTAAAGTTAGGTGTAGACAGCAACACATTGAGTTTGCCATCTGTGATTTTTTTGTCAATTGATATTGAACCATACGTGCTTGGCATTAAGCTGAATATTTATTGAAGAAATTTGACAGATTTGGGCAACCACAAATTAATCTGTAATCTATTACTATACTTTTTTAAATTTTTTATAAGTGAAAATTATAAATTAACTCGTTCTTCTGCTATGGTTTGTGATCTTTTCTGAATAAATGCAAAATGCGTACTAACCATGTTATTTGAAAACTCTTAAAAACCTAGAGAGAAATGTTAGTAGGGGTAATAAGTGGTAACTCATTGAAACCGATAACCATAATTACGTTGTTGCTAGTACCAATTAACTGTTTTTCTAACTTAATTGAGAAATTACACAATGAAAATGTATTTTTAAAAATATAGGGATTAAAAACTAAGTAAAAACGTCTTAATGTTCCTTTCACCCTTGGGAAAATCCAATCGAATAGCCTCCTTACTGTTTAGTAGATATCAATCGCACATTAGAAAATAAAGCGAGAAATAGGTGCGCGGGCGCCTGTGAGCGCGGCGGGCGATCGATGCGGGGCGTCGCGGGCGGCGCGGGGCGCGCGGGGCCGGGGGCGGGGCCCGGGGCGGCCCGCCGCGCCATTGGCCGCCGGGCGCGCGCCGGCCCGCCCCCGCGCCCGCCCCGCGCCTCCCCGCGCCGCCCCGCGCCGCCCGCACTCGCTCAGTAACTCGCGAGACAGCGCCGGCGTTGCATGTGGCTTGCCGATTCACGAGCCCGCGTTACGTTGCAGATGCGAACCCGTTGAAGCGATGCCGGCCGAGGAGGAATCTGCGGCGATGGACAGCCGCGATGCGGACGGCTCCCCCCAGCAATTTTGCCTGCGATGGAACAACTACCAGTCGAACCTGGCCAACTGTTTCGACCAACTTCTCCAGAGCGAGTCCTTCGTGGACGTGACCCTAGCGTGCGAGGGGCAGAGTCTGAAGGCGCACAAGGTGGTCCTGTCGGCATGCAGCCCGTACTTCCAGAGCCTGTTCATGGACAACCCATGCCGACACCCGATCATAATAATGCGGGATATAAAGTACTGCGATCTGAAGGCGGTGGTAGACTTCATGTACCGTGGGGAGATAAACGTGTCGCAGGACCAGATCTCGGCGCTGCTGAAGGTGGCTGAGACGTTGAAGATCCGCGGGTTGACGGACGTGAGCGGGGAGCAGGCAGTGCTGAGGCCGGGGACGGAGCGAGGGTCGAAGCGGCCGGTGAGCCGCGAGGGGGAGTCGCCGGCGAAGTCGCGGCGGCGGTCGGCGGAGCGCAGCCCGGGGCCGAGCCCGCGCCGCTCGCCCAGCACGCCGAGCGCCGACGCGCCCGCGCCCGCGCCCGACGCGCTGCCCGCGCCCGCCGCGCCGCTGCACGCCGACGACGTCGACATCCGCCCCGGGATCGCCGAGATGATCCGCGAGGAGGAGCGGGTGAGTACGAGTACCACTTGGCCCTTGCTTCTCGCAGTACACGCGCGTAAAACTTTTCCCGCCGTCCCCCGCGCTCCCCCGCCCCGCGCCCCTCGCGAAACTTTCCATTCCGTATTGCATTACGTAATTAATTTATTTTAGACTTCACTACTAAGTTGCTAATGTGAAAGTTGTGAATCGGATCGATGGCTGCTGGAGCCAGCAGACTAGGTCTCCGTTGGCCCCGGGAGGGAACTTTGAATCTGTTTAAAACATTTTTGAGCGCCCCCCGCTCGGGGAAAGTTTTAGAGGGTAGCAGCGTGAAAAATTGAGGTTTTATTTTAATTTTTTGGCCGTGGCTATAGACGGAGTTGTGCGGCGGGGTGCGTGTGGACCGGCCAGTTTGCAAATTGTTGTCAAACTTTGTTTTTGTGACTAGATGTCGCTGTAGTGCTATATTTTGCTCCCAAAATATGTTTTCAGCTTTCTACGAGTTACTTTTAAAAAATTGCATAAATTATTATTTAACGATATAAGTACGTATTCGTCATACTTAGTGTTCAAGAAACTAAATTATTTGCACCATTTGCGAAAACGGTAAATCTACTTTAAAAGTCAGCGACTCTACTTAATGTGGAATTACGTGATAGACAGGTGCTTATTGGAAAATATCAAGTGGCTTACCTTAGTCTCTAAGTGACTCTACAATCCGCTACCCTCCCTTTGATTGCCGCACTCTACATCCGTAACTCTACCTAACTACCCACGTAGAGATGAAGAGCTCTACTAGTGTTATTAGTTTCAGTTGCAATAGAAATAAAGACACACTTAATTATTAGTATCTACCTATGTTACTGGTTGATTAATGAAAAAAGAAATAAAAAAAATGGTATATATATTTTTAATAAAATTAATTAGTATGCATTTATTTTATATATTTCAGAATTAACACATTTGATTTAATGAATATAAAATACCGTGCAAAAATATAAATATTTTATTGGACTAATTTATTATAATATCGTGTTTCACAATGAATCACCAAATTTTAATATTAATATTTTTATTCACAACGCAAAAATTTTACGAATATGAAGCTAAATGAAAAAAATAATTATTACAATAAATTTAAAACAGCCCTTAACCTAGTTGTTGTTGACATTGACTAACCCCTGATACAAGCTACCCCCGCCTGTCTCCCAACCCTTACTCGACGCCCGCATACAATATTATAGGGGACGTAATGTTCATGTTAAAAATTTAACCCAAGCGTGCCAGGCCAAACATCAAAAGTGTATTTTGAAATATTATTTCAAAAGTAAGATAAAAACATTACAATAATTTTTATATTTTTTTACCAGATTATTAAAATGTAAATATTCACTTCAAGATTTTATACTCAAACACGTCAAGCCGAATATTAAAAGTGAAACCTATTTTGAAATATTATTAAAAATTTGCAACGTATAAAATCGTTTCAAAAATCATTTATTTTTACCAGATTGTTGTAAACATAATTTTTATTTTTAACCCGAGCTCGTCAACCCGAATATAGTAATTGAATGAGGTGTTTTTTTGGAATATTATTTAAAAATATGCACGTAAAAAAGAACACAAAAATTATGATATTTTTAGTACGTAGATTATTAAAATATGAAATTCTAATTTACTAGTCTGTTTCTGTCATAGTTAAATAAAACTTCGATAGCAAAACACAACGAAAATATTACATTAATTATTTAGCTACAGTCCACGACAAGTTACCCTTTTTGTATTTGGCAGTCTTTATGGTATTGTCTACTGGGGTTATTTTTGAACAGCAATGGGGTAACTTGATGAGTTTCTGTGCAGGTTTTTATTGCACAATACAAAACTACACAGTAGAGTACCTACAGTGATCAAATAATAAATCGACAATGCATTCATATCGTAAACTAATATCGGTAATTTGCATGAACAGAGGTCAACGACAGCAAAAAACGTCTGTTTTGATTACCATGATTTTAAAAATCAAGCAAAAAATCTTTATTAAAATAATATCCTTACAACATTTAGGTCTTCAAATAACTTAATATAGTAAGTACTCGTAATTAGATCTTATTTCTAGAGACATTTTGACAACATTCCGTTTTCAAATTTATAAAATAATTATACCTTAATTGAAACGGATAATTAAAGTACTTACTATAAATATACCTAAGTATTTAAATATTTAAAATAGTGGCCCGCCCTCACTTCGCTTCGGGACCGTAAATCAGAAATGAACCAATAGATGGCGCTGTGTCCAATTACATCGCGCAAGCGTTTCGTGTTTTCGGTTTACGTGTAAGCCATGTCGTTGTCTATAGAAGTTATCTCTTTATAAATAGTGTAGAAGATATTTATAACATTATTGTAAATTATACTTAATGCACATAATATTATGTATTATAATGCAAATGGTAGGAACACAAGTGCGTACAGTTGCACAAGTGTTGCGTAAAATATGTAAAAGTATCGTTTCCTGGGAACAGTAAAAAACGTTATTTCACGGGCCATAGTTTTTCCTAACTGATGTTAGTTTGTTACGTTACGACGTTTTTCCGACGGCTAAAATAACTTTTAAATATTAAACGAGTTGTAATAAACACTGCTTCTTTTGCACTTATTAGTGATTGGATTATTGGAGTGTACGCGAAAAGGTTGATTTAGAGGATTTCAACTTTTGATTTGAGCGTTTGGATCGGGTTGAGGGGTTTTTAATTAGGAACTAATGGCAATGGAATCTTCAATGGTGAATTAGTGCTTTTGATGGGAGAAATCAAAAATAAAGTACCTGAATAATAACAGATAAAGGATGTTTCGCTTGACGAATATAACGACTCAATCTTTTATCGAATTGTTTTTTTTGGGAATTTTCTTATTGGGTCGGGAGTTGGGAGGACATACAAAAAATCGGATGACTGACGTCAATTCCCGAACATTTGGCAACCCCTTAGTAGCCTTACAGGTGACCAAGACGAATTTCAATATCCTAAATTTTATCTTATTACCTATTTGAAATTTATAAAACAAAAGACTTGTGCCTGGCTAGTATAATTGAACGAAATGCTGCTAGATGCGTAGATAGATCGATCGATAGTTTTAAAATATATTTATATATAAATGTCTTGTAAAAACACAGATAATATTTTACATGTATCATATTTCTTCATAATTATTTGTATTAGGTATCTAAGTTCGTAATTTTTTATCAGAGCAGTCAAGATGTTAACTCGTGACGATAGATGGCGCTATGTGCTAAACGTAGGCACTATAAGTATAATCTGAGACATTGCGTCAAGTCTGTTTTATTCGATGACAAAATTACTAAGGCATTACAGTTGGTCGATAAACACGTGGTCACTAATCAATGTTTATTGTGTTTTGATGTTGTTTTCTTAAGACATATTTAAACTACACCGCAGATTTAACACTTCTCTTTAGTAAAAGTCTATGTGCTAAGAAGGTCAACGGCTGGTGTTTTTTAATAATAAGAAACAATACAATATATGGATAGATAGATTTACTTTATTGCACGATTCTGAGTGCGGCAGTTAATAATCTGCACTCCGCGAACTATGTTATACATTAGTCTGGCTTTATTAATGGATTCCGAAATAGTAAACAGTGCACTATATTCAAAAAATAAAAAAATAATAAAGAAAAAAATTGTTCGACACTTAAAAAGATGTAGGAATTTAAATAGACCAAGAGACAGTGTGCTCTGTGCGCACGTCGTCGGAGGCGGTATAGGCGGATTACCTGCATCGCCCTCGCTTTGTCGAGCTCCGTCTGAGCTCTGAGGGACCGGAGGGTATTTCGCTTACAACTTGCTCTTCGAATTAGGATGCAACATTTGAGCCTTGTTGGCTGTTTTGCAGCTTTTTACTTTCAACCTTTCTAATATTATATCGCTTGAAAAAGAAAGTGACACGTTGACGAATAGATTTATGTAGAGTACCGTGGGAGAATTTTCTTTTTGATACTTCAATTATGTCAGTCTTGAAATTTTATTCGCATTGTACATACAAATCGTACTCATTTCAAGCAGTAATAAACAAGTACTGGGCCTTGATTTTAAATTTGATTCCCGGATCGATTAAAAAGTATGTTTCGAATTTTTCTAAATTAGGTCGGGTTTGTGATCGCCAATCCACATTAGGCAAGCGTGATGAATAAGCATAATCTCGTCATAGTACCGATGACTTGATTTCTATGATGGGGGCCTTTGCCCTGCAGTGGGAGAGTAGGTATACACTTTGATACCTAACTTTTCCTTACTTTAAGCCCACTGTCTACCAAGTTGGTATCGGTCTCTTCAATGATTTCCATTTAGATCAATATTGAGCAACTTGGATACAGTTCGTGCATATTAGAAAACATGATTTCAGATAATACATAAAAAAGTACTTTCTTACCTACTAGTCAGTATCTGTAAAAGGTTCATAATTTCTACTAAAATTATGAGGCTGATGAAATTAGTTAAGCATATCTTATAGAGCGTATATAAATATTTTTTATTCTTGGCTCTTGAGTTGATAGGTAAAAGTGCGTAATCATAAAACATTACATATAAATATCTTCTACAGAATCTGTGGAAAAGTCGTATTTTGTGTTCATGAAGAGTAGCCTAATTAACATGACAGGCATTTATAGCCCGCTCTTAACTATTTAATTTATAAATCTAAGTGTAAGCTAATAAAACTGCATAAATCTGCGTTGCAAATCCAGTGAACACGCATACCCATCCACCGGAGTGTGCAAATAACGTGCTATTTAAATAAAACTTTGTTCCGAAAGATTTTAATGATTTGTTCGATGGACTTATTGAAATAACAATGGCTGTTTACTTGGAGTTGGAATTGATGATGCTGCGATAAAATTGCTTTTAAAGACAGATTTTGAGCTTTTAGTTCTTTTAACACAAACCGTAATTCGTTTAACTTCAACCAAAACTAATGTTAAATTGAATAAAGAAATAATAAGTCACAAAATATTTTATGATACCGGGGTTAATGTGAATGAAGGAGAGAGAGAGCACTTAGGTACAACAAAAGATACACTTTAAACTGCTAGAATTTTGTAATTGCTGTGTTTTAGTCAATGCAAATCAAAAAAGGTAGTTTTTTTTTAACTCTCAGCTATCTCAGATGTCGACCTATGTAGCGGTGTTGTGCAATGATAACGATTAAAGGTGTGTTTTAAGTTATTGTTTTGCTTTTCATTAGTTTGTCTTCTTTGTCCAATAAAAATAGAATGATTAAAAGGTGTTCAAATTAAACTGTCTTAAGTAATTGCTTGAATTTAATTATGGTTTATTATTTCTGCTTATTGGATGGGAACTTTGTTAAAGATTTTAAATAAACCTACCCAACTGATGCCGAGGTCGTATCAACCAAGGTCAGTTTTGTCAAACAAAAAGACAGCTCTAGCTCTCTCAGTCGACTGATTGATTACAAGTAATGATACTATCGTGTAATAGAAGTTATCACGATACTATAATGGTGTAGAAAACGATTACTGTTAAAGAGTTGGTTATTATTAGCTATAGTTGAGATGTCAATGGTACTCAAAATGTTCCGGTAAGGATTCATATACCTAATTTGCAGTCAATTTTTGTCTTATAAATGAATGACGTTACCTGCTTTGCTTCCAAACGTAGTGTCGGCAGATATTATACCTATTTTGGCAAATATAAGACGTAGGTTTTAGGTATTAAATGTAGGTTTGTATTTTAGTTTTAATAAGCATAATTATTTTTTATCGGATAATAAAAAGAGATATTTAAACCAAAATAAATTTTATAAAAAGTTATGTAGAATAATAAAAAAAGTACTTTAAAATAATCAAGATTGCTGGCGCCCAATTCTTTTGTTATTTATCGAAAAAAGATATATATTTTTATTCATTTATTCAGAAAACAATTTTACAAAAAAATATATCTAATTAAACTTATTAAAATAAAAACAAAATAATTACCTACGAGTGCCTGAAGTAGCTAATACGAGTATTTATGTGTATTGCAAAGACAATACAAAGAAGAAGAAAAAAAAAGTTTTCGCGCGATATTCGCCATATTTTTTCATATCGAAAATCACGAGTATTGATGACCTGGCCTCAATAGTTGCTTATAGTAAGATACGATTTTAGTGTACCTATGTTATTCTTCGTGGACATGTCCCCGAATCGGATCGTACCCACACTCGAGCCCAGTGGTCGGAGTAAACAAAAACACCTCATTCACCACCTGCTTATTCATACATTAAAAACTTTTTAAGCGTCGCGAGTCTGTTTTTCAGTTAGTTTAAAAACTGTATAAATTAAATAGAAATAGACTCTTCCAAGTCGGTGATTTTTTGTCGACTAACACTGCGCGTAAAATTCTACTGTGACTTGTTTAGATGCTATAATTGTACATTAAGAAGATACTCATAACTGTTAATGAGAATAAATCGTCTTCTTATAAGACAAAACCTTGTACAGCAAAAACGTATGATATGAAAATAGATTAAAACGGCAAAGCGCAGTCGCATTCAAAATTTCAAAATGCACGTATGTCAAATAAAAACATGAGCCATTAAATATGTTTCAGTTTTAAAATCAATAAAAAAATCAATAAACTTATGTTTTCCTTTGCACCTACGTTTAACGCGACCGCTGTATGTATATTTAGGTTATCAATATGAAAACAAATTTTGTTTACATTTGACAAATACTAAAACAAAATGCGAGCTAGATTAGGAATGTAAGTTTATGTAAATAATTGCTTTGTAATACTTGGTAGACCAGGCACTGAAAACAATGGGTAGATTTAGCAATATTTTCCACAGCGTGTTGAGAGCGAGGGAGATAGTTGAGACAAAAAAAAAACACTTGAAATTGAAAACTGATGACGCCCGTAAAAAAGTCACTGAAAATATATTCTTGAACTTCTTGAACCGTGACGTCATGGATCTGCACCGTTTGTAAGGAGCGTTTTGAGAAATGACAATAGATGTAACTTTAAAATTGGGATAGCTTGTGTGAATTATCACACTTAAATCCTTAAATGACTATAATCAGCAAATATTGTCATCAATTACCTAATTTACTAACAATGTACTAGGAAGGACAAGGGCCCCAGAACTATGTATCTATTCAATTTATAAAGAGATAACTTCGTAAGGCAACCTAACTGCCATTATAAGTAACCCGAAAAGGCGAAACACGGGTGCAATGTAAGCGACACCGAGCGCCATCTATTGTCAATAATTAAAACTGATATCGAAATTTTCCCGAAACGAAGTGTGGGCGTGCCACTAGTCTTACATAAACTTATTAGGTACATTGTTCATGAAGTAAGGTTTTACAATACACCTTGAATGTAAAAATGTTGGTAGCATTCGTCTATTGTTGCTAAAACGTTGTATAATTCCATATTTGTAGCAAAAACTAGGTCTTACTTGTAACAAAAGGATATTGTTTAGTTACATTTTGCTACACAATCCACACAGATAACAGGTGCTTGCTATTCTAATGGTGTTTATAAGTTTTCAGTGTTGCCTAGTATTCGACTTAAACGATACGTGCAAAATATTAAGAATTAGCTTTTGTCAGCGGTTTCGCTCGCTCCGTTCTTTTCCTAAAATGGGGGGTTAGAAAGGGGCAAAAAGTAGCCTACATTACTCTCCATCCCTTCAACTTTCTCCACTTAAAAATCACGACAACCCGTCGCTCCGTTTTGCCGTGAAAGAAAGACAAACATACATACCGACAGACACACTTTCCCATGGATTTTCAATCTGAGCTAGCTTTTCTTTCGTTGAAGGGGCATTTACATTGGTCCATGAGTATTCCCCGCTGGGTGTCGACTGCGTCGCGCAGGTGTTTCGCTTTTAGGTTTTTAGCCTTGTTGTAATCTATAAAATTGCCCTTTTCACAAAAAGTATACTTAGACAATAGAATGTCAAACAAGTGTTCTTATCATAAAAACTGAGTTTTTGATGTGATAGGTTGCAGACGAGCGGAGGGATCACCTGATGGTAAGCGATTGTCGTCGCCCATAGACACCTGCAACCCCAGTAGAGTCACAAGTGGGCTGCAAACCTTTAACCCCCTTTCCCCCAATTGGGTCTCCGGTACCCTCAAGTACTCGACGAAACAGCAGGCTCTGCTTCACGCTAATCTACTGAAGCCGTGGTAACATCCGGGCGAGCCGACCCATCCATGCCGAAGCGTGGCTCTCCCATGAGTTTTCTACTTCTAGAATTCTATCAATGGAATGCCCTCTTAAACCGGGGTTAAAAAGTATTAAAAATGCTTCGGTGGTACCTTCAGTATATTTCCGTGTTCAATTCTTCGGTCAGCCGCTCGAGTCACGATGGAAGTCCAAAAGCAGTATTGCAAAAAGATATTATTACATTTTCGTTACATTCTTTGATGGTGGCGCGCGCGTCGAAAATTGCACGCCCGGTAAAAGCCAATATCGCGGACGTTTGCTTTCGGGTTATGCACTTGTGTAGGGATGTTACTAGATACAGCGATAGGCGATAGGCCAGTTGATATGGAAGTGCGCCTTTTGTAATTTAAGTCGTAGGTTCGATATGTCTCTGGATTATCCAAATAGACCACGGGGTTTTTAAAACCTATGTGCGTATTTCTGCCAGTCGGATGTGAGGGAAAACATCGTGAGGAAACCTTCAGGTTTCGCACAGACAGACAAAACTTGTCACTTGTCGCAAAATTACATACTCTGATTGTAGTGTTACATTTAAATAAAGTCTTAAAAATATTTAGGTTTTTTTTACAAAAAAGGTTTAGTAACGTTTTAAATAAAAAAAAACATTTGTTGCAACCATTTGGTCATATCGACTCATTTTAGGGCGATGAGCCATCGAAGTAAGTAGGTTTTTGGTTACATTGATTAACAGTATTTCCTTCACATATTGTAAACAAAAATTCAATAAATAACGAAAATTGCTTTTTTTTTTAATTTTATACTTTAAAATGGACTTGCCCATGAAACTCTGAATGCTCACAAAACGACGTTATATTTTTAACTGAAAATGTTGGCCATTGGTTCTTATTTACCAATTTTTTGATAGAGTATCAATATTTTTTACTATATAGAGATTAGTCAAATAGCCAATTACATTTTCATTTAAATTAGTGATTATGGAAATTGGAACTAAACCTACGTTAAATTAAATGAGATATTTTACTAACCTAATTATCCAACCAAGTAGGTTATAATATTAACCTACCTATTATATCGATTTTAGTTGTTTTCTCTTAACATAGAGCAACCCTTTGCACAGAAAAACGTATCTCTTCCACATTGTCTTTGCGTTTAAAAAGTATTAAGCTAATTATTTTTTCAATCAGCAATAAATTATAAATATTTCCGCCACAGAAATACCTATTAGTCCGTAATAAGTGTGCAAATGAACTTCTGCATTTCAATTAACGTGGAGGTAATTAAAAATGTACATAGAGTAAAAAATATAGTTTTAGCTCGCAGATTAATTTATGCCGTGGCTACGATAAGAAAGTAAGTATTTATTATAGACGCAGTACGATTAATTCTGAAGAAACTATGATAAGGTGTTTTATAGCTTTTGTGTTGGAACTATTGGAAGGCGCTGGAGATTGCGCAAGAGTGCTTTGCTTTTAGTTAATAAGTTAATAGGCCACTCTAATATGAGCTCAATTTTAATCGGAACCAATCGACAGTCTGAAAATTTCCTAGTCTAGGCTTTCGTAATGGGACATAGTTACACCTCGTTGGTCTTACAGTGGTAGCCACATAAGTAAAGACAACTATTTTCATACATACAGACTTAGGCTGCCTGTGCACTAAAGCGGAGCGGAGTGAATATCCACCAATAGAGTAAATAAAATAAATAAATAAATGTGCCTGATAAAGGTAAGGTCAACCTGGTCTCAAACTAAGGCAACCCCTGTACTATGAGTACCAGGTTTTCAGAAGAAGTTTGTTTGCCGCGTAGCGAAGTTTTTATGCCATTCTATTGGTGGTTTTCACTCCTCTTCCGCCCCGCTCCACTTTGGAGAACAAGCAGTCTAATTTTATATGCACCTAAGTGATCTAAACAGCAGTATAAGACATGTGAGGTTCAGTTCTCATTTTCAGTTTAGTAAAATAAGTATCACTAAATGTATGGAAATTCTGAAAATGAGAACTTTGAGAGAAGCCAGTTTTTTTTAGCAAATAGCTGTATCAAAAAATGTACAAGCCAAAGATGTGGTATTGTATAATATTGGCAAAGTACATTTAAAGGGCTCTAACGTCTTGTTATGTTGGGCATGTGAGTTGGCAAATCGTAGAGTATACCATAGCTAACTTCTTTTGCCATTGCCCACTCATTGCCCACTCCATTCTATTTACATTAAGCTACGCTAAAGTACAAAATAATTGTTATAATTCCCAGTTATTTATAATTATGACAATTGCATTGTTTGGACCACTTTCTCGGGAATCGCCAGGTAACCCCTCATATTGAGACCACAATTATAATTTACTAAGAAAAAATACCGAAGTAGTCAACTTGTTTGATTATTAAGCTGACAATTAGAATGTTAAACATAGCATAGTGAAAATGGCAGTTATTTAGTTCTGCGAATGGTTGTAAAACCTGCGCGGGAGATCACGTAGGGTTGTCGCCTTGTGTGGCATGGCGCGTTTAGAATTGCCCATTTTATCGATTTTATCGTCTATACTATTTATAAAGAGACGGCTTCTATGGACAACCTCAAGGCTTATAATTATGTAACCCGAAAAGACAAAACCATTCTTCTGGTGTAGCTGATGTCCATGGGCGGCGGTGTTCACTTACCATCAGGCGACCTGCTTGCTCGTTTGCCTTCCTATATCATAAAAAAACAATTGCGCGATTTAATCGACCGACACCTAGTGCTATCTATGGGCTAGCGGCATAACTATCATCCAAAACGAATTCAGGGCGGTTCACTCATCATTGGCCACAGCATCTTCAAAGATTTATTTATTATTATTTATACCCCCTGCAATGCCTAGCTGACAGCCCTATTGCAAGACAATAAGCAGACGCGGCCGCACGTCCCAGGCGATTTCACACATTTTTTGTTAACACCTATATTCAGTGCACTTTCTATCGTAAAATATCACATATGATTAATAGTTCATTACTTTGTAGTAAGTGTCTATAATATGAGGTGTAAACGATGCTCTTGTAGAGAACTTATAGTAAAAAATAATAATTAAAAAAGTTTAATCAACAACAATTTTGTCTAGGGTTGTCAATTTCTATAATGAAATTTAAATGACGTTTTTTTCTTTTTGTCCAGTAATTTTCAGTGTTCATAAAATTTATAGGTGTTGAAGTAGGTACCCCTTTGGGCTTCTGATATTGAACGACCGAATTGTGGATATTGCGATTCGATCGCTATGATACCACAACCTCAAACAGGCGTGAAGAAGAGCTTCAACTGTGTTTCGCCGTGTGAATAAGAGTACCGCAGGCCCACTTCTGAGGAAGGAGAAAAGGTTATCAGTGCATTTGTGACTTCACTGATGAGGGAATCGCTTACCATCAGGTGCTCCGTCTGTTCGTCTGCCGTCTATACAAAAGAAACTACCTGATTATCTAGAACACCCGAAGCTTCTTAGAATGTCGATACCTAATCTAATAACACTGAATTATTCATAGTAACTCTTCTCGTACTCCTACATTTGAAATTTTAATACGTCTGAATAATATGATAAATAAATATCAATAAACCCCCACGCTGGGGTTAACAACACGCAGTGAGTAAGCAACTTATTATCATGGAATAGTCATTCAAATGTATTAAGTTGTGAATCCATACAAAACGCCTGAGCGGTCAATCGTTGTATTTTTTTTGTTTGCAAATTTTTCTTCTATAACAAATGGTTTGTGTAATAAAATTAAATAGTATAGTTCCCACAAGTAATCAGCTGTCAAGAAATTTCAAATTCTAAACATTCTTGACTGGCCAGATAGTGGTGGTAACCCTGACTCATACGCCAAAGGTCGTGGATTCGATCCCCACCCTGGACAAACATTCGTGTGTTGTTTGGGTTGTTAAATTTTCATGAAACTTAAATACATTATTACACCCAGAATAATGTATTTAAGTTTTTTGAAAATTTAAACGATTACATTTATTAGTACACTTTTTTGTGTTTATTTAAGTAAATAAATATCGTGTGTTTATTATTATCTAGTGAAAGTGATACTGTATTAATCTGTATTACGCATTTAATGTGTGCCCTGCGCATTCTTCAGAAGTAGCAAACATTTTTTGCTCAACGCTAAATGCAATTCTAAATAATATTCAAAAGTTGTTCTGGAACAATCGTTCGTTCATTGGTCGTAAAGATAACGGTAATTATGTTCGTAACGGTGTGATTCACCAGGCCCTTTGTGCGGGCTCCTTAGTGAATAAGCTCAAATGACTTAATTTTATGGCTTTCGGCGCGAGAATGTTTAGATTTCCTCGACTGATTGGTAAAAATAGTGCTTTGTTTATAAATGTAAAATAGCCTTACACTTTAAACATTACGCTCAAAAGACTAAGATTATTTTAAAACGTAAACTGAACCAGTATTTCAATACTAATAACTTTGTTTTCAATTGACAGCTTCTTCTCAGATTAGAGAAATATAATGTACCTAAAAATAAACAGAACACTGAAACGTATTCTCTAAAATTAAAGTTCTAGAAATTACTCGATAAATAGGTAACCGGCAACAAACACAACGATCATGTTTCTCATTCGATAACTAAAATTCTAAATATCTAACCCAAGCTTGATTTAAAAGTAAAACTAATATTTATAATTAATATTTACGTTCTACTTATCAAACTAGCAATACATAAATGTAATCTCCCAGAATTTTATTAAAAATGAAACGAGTTTCTTTTAATCTGCAATTAATATTTTATTTAAGCGTGAAATTAAAAATATATATCGTGTATTCACGGTACTTGAGAAACTTAATTTAATATCGGAATTTATTATTAAAGTATGAGCGCAAATGTATATTTGATTTGATTTACGGCTAAGGCAGTTTGAAAACAATAGCTTTGCTCGCGTGAATTCGATCTCTCACAAAGTCTTAATCACGCCTCCTCGGAACTTGTATTTTCCGTAATAAAGTATCCTGTACATTTTCATTTCATAAACTACTCCAATGTCAAATTTCGTAGAGCAAACTGAAATACATTAAAGCACGTGTGCGCTATTGTTATTACAGATCGGGAACTGTTATACGTACGTTGAGAAGTGTCTGCTAAATATGCCGAGGAAAAAAAAACATTTGCGAAAAAGATGTTTTTTCCGTTAAAATGTTGTTGACCCCTGGACATTGCCATTGCCACAGCCGTGAAGATGAACCGTCACTCGAGACCGAGATGTCGTCGCCATGAATGAATGAATGAATGATGCGATTCGAAATTTAAATGAGAGGAGTTGACACCGGCGGTCGTTGACCATGAGCCATTCAAATTACATGTGTATGATGACTCGATTATAACGTTGAGAACTGTTTATTTGGTTCAACTTGAGAATTATTGGGAATTTGCACTTTCGTCATCGCTTCATCGAGCTAGGCCCAGTGGCTCTCAACTTTTTTATTTATATTCAAGTCGGCTACTCATTGTTATTACAGTGTATATCTAACTATAATTGTAACAAATTATGTCATACTTCCAAGATGATGAATTAGAAGATGGCATTATAACTTTGTACAGATATCATCTTATAGCAATTCACACTAAGACATTAACTTAATTCGACTCAAATCTAAAAATGTATGTAAGATGTACTTCGTATTTCCTAAACGTTTGATATTGGCAATACAGCAGTATTACCTTCTCTAATTCTCATAGAATTCCTATTAATCAGCTTGGAATGCTCAACAAGCATTTGATCTGAAGTCTAATGGGTATTAGACCTTTGCGTTGAAACTGGATTGAATTAGCCATTTATGGGGCTCTGTCGACATATTAGATACCATGCTTTCAACCTTATGTGCTTGAGATATGGTCTAAAACCAATGTATACCCACTGCCCATTTAAGGGTTAAAATAAACCTAAATTTTAGCATCGATTTGATTTGACGATTTTACATAATAAAATATGTACCTACTTAGCTTAAATCCCGATTTAAATAAACGTCAAACGAACTAATCTGATTAAAGTTAAAATGAGAATTATACGAATATATGCGGTAAGATTATTAAGATTATATTGCCTTAAGCTTTTAAATACGTTCATAATTTGTTTATTCTGATTTTAATAAGAGTTAAATTATTTTTTTAATAAAACAAGTGACAATGCTTTTATTTTCACATAATCATTGTCTGCGTCACCTGGTTAGGCATAAACTTTCGCAATTTTACAATTGTTAATCCTTCCAAAAGGCGGCTTCATTTTCGGCCAAAGGATTACGAAATTTAATAGTCTCCGTTATCTATAACACTTAGAGTATTTACCCTGCGCAAACGTCGGGCGTTCTCTTTGCGCGGTAAGCCTGCGCACACCGAACTATCTGCTAGGTTTTAATTTAAAACAACAGAGATAACTTTGGGCGGTTCACGAGAATCGAGGTCGGAGAATTTGGACAGTTTCCTCTTAATGGGTTGCGTTAATTAATATTTCGTATTTAGGAGATCTTTAGTTTACTTAACTATTTACTTAGATTTATCTTAATGCGACACGGCAAAGTATAAACAAAAGGACTTAGAAAAAGCTAGTGAGACATTTTCTTCTTTAAGCTTGACATGATCTTGGATTCTTCAGATCTTGGATCAGTCTTGCAATTAATTACTTGACTTGATAAGCCAGATGGCGCATTTTGTAGTGACCCTGCCTTATACGCCAAAGGTGGTGGGTTCAATCCCCAACCTGTACTTACAAACATTCGTGTGATGAACACTTAAAGTATTTATATAGTATGGATGGCTCAGCAGGTTTAAAGGGAAGTAATTGTTATACACGAGGCAAAGACTTATGGCAGTTGGTATCATACTTAATTTATAATGAATGAATAAAATGCTCTTTGGTCAGCGTTTTGTATAATGTGACTCACATAACGACTATCTATGTTATCAAGTTCGTTTGTATATTTAGCAGATTCTACGTAACGTAATAATTTATTAAATCGTAGTAAAGTTTGAGAAACATTGAACCTGTGTTGTCTACTAATGGATCGTATCTTACTTTTTGACTTACTAGCTCGTACGTGTTAAGATCACACGGTATTAATAAATTGGTAGTTCAATCGATACATTTTATAAACTTATTTTTAACAGAATGCTCCTATAGCTTATCCTTTAACTACGATTGCTAAAGCTTCGATTCCCGCACCAACACAAATGTTTGTTGATGAAACAGATATTTGCGTTGGGTCTGGGTGTATGTGGTTCCTTCGTTGTTTCTGGTTTCCATAGTACAAGGGAAAACCTTAGTTTGAGGCCAGGACAATGTATGTGATGTTGTCTCAATTAAATTACATTACATTTATTACATTACATTACATTTCATATCAGCATGAGCTCTCATCTCAGCTAGTGTAGTTCGCGGTTGCGTCTCAAATTACGATTCAATGATTCGTCCACAACCCAAAAGCATAAGGCTGGTGCGCTATTTTTTTTATGAATTATTTTTTTCCACCTTCGTAGTAATAATGCCTTTCAACAACTTTTGCGGATAAACATTATGCTAATGAAAAAAGTTTTCAACAGAGGAGGGTGGCCGAATTTTTCCTGTACAGTTATCATTCTGTCTCGATGAAAATTGTAAATCGTTGGGAAAACAATGTTTATTATTTCACATAGCTGTACCTACTTATATATTTAAAAAAAGTTACGATAAGGTTAATGTTCTTGTGCTGCATTTTAATTTAATCAAAGATTATATTTTAGTAGAAGTTTTCAAGTGTCTGAAAACATACCTAAGACTGCAGTTTAAACAGAGTGAGGTTTTGTTGTTAGCTCGTATTGTCCCACTGCTGGGCAAAAGCAACTAATAGCCTCCATTGCTCTATTATTTGCCAGCGCTTGCCAGTTATTAGAGTATTGGTCCAGGTCGTCATGCCATCTCTTTCTGTTAGGTTTATTTTTTGAAAATAGGTTAGGAAGAACTGGTGAACCCGTGTCGACTGGCACGCTGTGGGGTCATCACTTCTAACCTAACATAAACTATTTTGGAAAAGAAAATCAACACCGTTTGCTATTTTCCGGAACTTAAACGAAAAATCTGTCGGAGTGGTGATCTTCAGGAGTGTCGTATCGTAATGATGTAAATCAAATTCCAGACCGAACTGTACGCCATCTATCGCATTTTTCAGTCCCCATTGATGCAATCTGAAACTCAACACACATGAACTGTAAAGCTCTGTTGACCCAAGTAACCCCCCAGGGGGGTTTAACCCCCTATATTTGATAGATAACACATGAACCGGGCGGTTGTCATACAGTACTTTTCTAATTGCTTACGTTTTGTATTTGTAGGAGTAATTGTGTTCGCAATTTTCATCGACGCGACTAAATGGATGACTCGAAATAACCTAGTTGGTTGTTCGATGAACTCACCGGTCTAAATAACCCCAGATGTAAATATCAAAATTACGTTTTTAACCGACTTCGAAAAAAGGAGAAGGTTCTCAATTCGTCTCTATTTATAATAATATATCTGTGAATATTTATATCCCTTTAACCACGTCTCCTACTAACCATTTGATTATGAACAACATTTTGTTCTACAACTTTTGGAAATTCGTCGAAATTTTTTCGACTTTCCATACAAAAATTGGTCACGTGACCCGACTTTGTATGTTTTTTTTAATGCGTATTTCCAAAAGTCATAATGTTGATCAGAATGGTTGTTAGAGGACGTGGTTAAGGGGATGTTAATGTTCGCAGATAAGAAATCCGTCAATTACTGACGTATTTTTTTTTAAATGATTTAACTACAAAGGTTCTGACTTCTTTTTGCGCTAAGTTCTTATTTTTGCGCGAATTATTATAACGTGTTACGTGCAAGAACTGTAGAAAACATTATTTTTAACTTTTTAGTTCGTGATAATAATATGTTGAAAGCGGTATTTTCTATGATTTCTTTTTTTATTTAAAGGTTACTGGTAACAGTGCCCTATTATCAGTGGAGTGCGACGACCATTTGTATCTGGAAAGAGAGAGAAAAAACTAATCGAATACAATTGAATTGCTCATCACTCGGTTTATGGCTTTATAATAACGAGTACAAGTAGCGCCGAAGAACTTGTAAACTGCCTTAAATTATTTGTTTTTTCGAAATTTTATCAGTAATTCCAAGCAAAGTCCTTGAGTGGAGACCGCGACTCGGTAAGCGTAGTGTTGGACGCCCTGCGACAAGATGGGATGATGACATTCGAAGGCTGGCTGGATGAGAGTGGCCGAAAATAGGGAGCAGTGGCGTGCTTTAGAGGAGACCTATGTCCAGCTGTGGACGAGTGTGGGTTGCTGATGATGATTATTAATTTTGCTGTTCGAGAAAGATATCAAAGATTTATTTTAAAAAACATTAAAAAGTCCAAAACGAGTTACTCGTACTGTGTGTACGAATATATTAATAAATCTTTCAACTTAGCGTGTTATTCCCGGTTGCGTCCAAAGCTGTCGCTTTGGAGTCCGGGGGGCTCAGGCCAAATTTGGGGAGCCTGGTAATTACAATTGACTCTTATTTTAATACGCAAAAGACTAACCACAATTAGGATAATGAACATTAAGGTTAAATGACATCTATGAGTGGGGCAGTTTGAAGCGCCGCATCTACGAAGCTTGTCGATTTGCGCTATCCCGTTACAGCTCGAATATCACTCATTAATTATATGCAAGGCTTAAAATGCAAATGCAACTAACTATATCGCGATGCAAAAAGTACCAGGTTCAGGTTTTGACGCTCCGGGACCGACTAGTTAGCAGAGAGTTATTATTATTAAAGAACTTGTTGCAAGATAATAATTCTGCCACTGAACTTTGCCCGGTTTTTGCCTCGAAACCGGACGGTGTTTTATAAATATTGATCATTTATCATCGCATCTTTGTACCTACACTGATGTGCCCTAAAGAGGTTTGAGTGGTAAGGTGTGTTTGCCTTTTGAATTTACATTGGGAATGCAGGATATACTTTAACTGCTTTCTGTTCTTTCTACTTACGTCATCTCTTTTGTATTGTTTTTTTATCACTTCTCTAGCAAGAGAAATTGACATGAGTTCACGGTGTTAATTTATTTAAAAACAACGGTTTATATTGTAAATTTACAATTGTTCATAGTTTTACAAACAAGAACCAACCCTGATTTTGGATTGTGATTTAACTCTTTAGTGCGTCATCAAATTAAAGTCTATTAACAATCTCAATTTTTATTTTGTGGGTTGGTTCTATTTTACAAATGTTTAACGCAGCCTTTAGCACACTAAAGTATTACAATGCAGCGGTCACATAGTGAAGGAAGTCTGACCACGGTCTTATAATTGCTGAATCCGTACAAAAGCGTAAAGACAAATGACATAATATTTTTTCCAGTACGTAAGTCAGTCATTAAACATGGTTGCCCTAATGGTAGTCCTGCGCGGTTCCGTACCACCGCTGTGTTATCACTAGGGATCGACGGCCGTAGGCAAAAGTCAAGGTGCTATTAACGCTTATAATTGACCGTGTTAAATGCTCGATGCGGGACAAATTGGTCAGGCTTGACTTTCCAAGCGGATGGGCAAGGCACACTTTTCCATAAGTTTCTAATTAGAATTATTTATCAAGTATACTGGTGAAGGTAACGATAATTTAAAGATTACTTACTGGAGTTGGTTCTGCGATTCGAAGCGGTTCTTGCTTCGCTATGTGATAGTAGAGTTGAGTACTGAAAAGGGCGAACAATAAATTATATCTAAAAGCTTTACCATTGGTCAGAGGTAGAAAATTCTACACTATGAAAGTTAAGTAATTTTTGATAAATTTATTTTTCCATCTATACCATTTATAAAGAGATAACGTCAATAGACAACCACAACGCTTTTTTTTTTCTAAAAATAGAGTACTCGTATACATTTTGGCACATACGTGTTATAGGCATCGACTATTTCCCCTACAGATTTAATAGCAGTTTCTATTTTTATCTATCTAATTACTTTTATATTCTGAGGGCATGATAAAGCGTTAACTTTTTAAAGTGTACGTTGCCTAGGCAATGTCGAGTACTCGTCGTTGCCCGCTTGATTTACTGGGTACTAAACGAATACTGAAATCAACATTGCCGTTAGGTATATGCATACAAATTGCCTTAATTGATTTGTTACGCTTTGTGTTTATTAAGAGAACTTTGTACTGATTAACACATTTTAACATCTACTCGTTTACATTGAACTAAAAAAAACTTAAGACTCTTGGCCAATCTTGCGCCAGAATAACTAAACGATTTTCAAGCGTCCGCTCTTATGTTTGATAAAATAATGTATTATAGAATAAATAAAGAAGCAAAAATCAGCAAACACGGATAAAGACCCTGTTAGGTCATCAAAATAATGCTTGATCATAAAAAATCTGCCATTCCATACAAAAAAGAATATTAACCAGGCAATATTGTATGGAACAGCTGATTTTTATTTTGCTTATTTAGATGATCTAACTTGCTAAATGGGCTTTATTCGTGTTACCTATTACGAAGGCTTTGAGATTAAAACAACTGAATTTTAACAGTGTTCTTTATTATACTTTATTTAGTTTGGGTTTGTGATCACCAATCCATATTAGGCAAACGTGGTGATAAAGCCTCATCCCATGTTAGTAGCGATGACTTGATTTCTATGATGGATGCCTTTGCCCTGCAGTGGGACATTATTTAGGCTGATACTTTACGTTATTTTATCAAACTATCTATACTCGTATCTGCCTATCGTACAAATCGGGCCACCACCAAATGAGCCGCTGGCTCATACAAATTGTCATCATTTGCGAGAATTTAATTAAATACGCTCGGGTCTGATTGAGGTAACTGTGATGTTGGCGCGTCACGCGAATTATGATCTCATATCTTTAAACTTAGTAAATCAAAGTACTTCACCGACAATCATCATCATCATCAGCCTGTTGCAGTCCACTGCTGGTCAAAGGTCTCTCCAAATGCTCGCCACTTTGATCGATCTTCGGCTACTCGCATCCAGCTCTAGACAGCCCTCTTGCGCAGATCATCCCTCCATCAGTAGCGCTACCATGAGTTGACATCTAAACCTGACATAACGTAAACTATTGCTCTGTCTCTTTGAAATGCATCACAATGAAAGAGACAAAGCGATAGTTTTCGATAGCGAGGATAGTATTTCAAACTCATGGCACACTCATGGTAAGGCTAACTGGCTTGAGGCCGTCCCGCACTACGTTTACCAAAACGTTCACCGCCAATAGTAATCATCAGTTGGGCCAGACAGAGTAATGGCTGAAAATCAGTGTTTTTGCCCCCCTCCCAGCGATGTTACACATAATTTCCTGCTGTATGTATGATATGTGTAATTTTTAGTAAAGTTTCTTTCTGTGTAAATATTATTATGTGTTCCAGAAGAAATAAAAGACTTCGGAACTTCTTAACTTTAAACCTAAAACGTTTTACATAGATATGTATAAGAGGATGGTTGCTGAATCCTTAACACTTAGTAACATTACCTCGGCTAAGCTTATTAAACAATGCCATTTATTTAATAGAGGAAACTAAAAGACCAAGTCTGGAATTACACAAGCCGCGATTTAAGCTTAGTATCTTAATTCTAATCCGTTTTTAAGCTCGTAGTATCATAATAGTGTTGTACTTTAAATATTGTCCCAAGGATATGCGTATACGCAAGCAAACTATACAGTAGCGGAACAAACATCTGAGATAACTTATTTGCTGAAATACCTATTTGTCGTTGTCTTATTCCTTTGATCAACAATTTAGAGCTATAAATAAGAAATAAATGCGACAATTTTAATGGTGGGGAGTCTCGTTTCGGCATGAATGTGCCGGCTCGACCGGAGTGATACCACGGCCTCACAGAAGAGCGGCGGAAATATATAGTTTCTGAAACGTATAAATGCGCCAGACAATCACACCAATACACCTGGTATAATCAAACTAGAGCAACCCCTGTACTATGAGTACCAGATGACTGTCATGATGATAATTAACTAGTGGCGTCAACCCACAACACCCAGACCCAAGAATACTTAGAAAATGTAGTTTCTCCGAATTTGACTTGACCGGGATCGAACGCGGGACCTTTTGCGCTTCGGGAGAACACCTTAGCCACTGCGCCATCGAGGCCGTCTTGTACAACCGGAGGCCCAATCCAGTGAAAGAGGGTTTAGAATTAAAAGTAAAATTTAAAGTAAAGCAGTGCACTTGTGACACCACTGGTGTAGCAAATGTCAATGGGCCGCGGTTATAGTTTACTATCAGGTGATCCGCTGGCTCGTCTGCCACCTATATAATTAAAAAAAAACCCGGGCTACAAGTAGATCAGTCACAGCCCGAGATGTTACCTCTTTATTATAGTATCAAAAACTATCTTTGTCGTTCGCAGTTCACAAACAGAAGGGCTGTGCGAGAGACGCCTTTGCGAAATATTGTAACTGGCGGATCCGGTAAAAAGGCGGAATTTCCAACAGATTTGCCACAGGAAATTGTGCCAAGCACTCGTTCCGATCCACATCAGACTGTGTAAATAGCTACAAGTTGAGTGACTCGAATATACTTACTCCACTGGCTCGGCAACCCGAAACTAGTCTTGGCTTGGCCTCCGAAACAAGAGAACGCCACTGGCCCTCCGCAAAATTCTAGGCCCAGTAAAAGTACTTAACTATGGCTGTAGAATACGCACAAATTCTGAAATAGAGAAGATTCTGGACACTTCTAACATCATCGACTCGAATATACATTGGAAATATTCGAGTCGTTTAAATCGTGTAATGTGATTCGTTTTAAACAAAACTGCTTACACTATGGCGTCAGCCTAATTATAAGTAACAAGTTTTTTTTTAATTCAAAATAAAAAAGGCTCAAAGTCACTCTTTATTTCAAGTGTTTTGCGTTTGTGCAAGGAAAGTCTCTGTATTATTTTACATGGCGATATCTCATCGGATCAACTGAATTACACTTTCGAGTTCCTTGGGATGAAGGAAAAACTGTTTTTAACACTATGTCATGTACAAGTTAAGTCAGTTTTTTGTTAACAGCGATTTTTTTTGTTGTTGACTGCCTAATATCAGTCTATACACTGTCCCACTGCAGGGCAAAGGCCTCCATCATAGAAATCAAGTCATCGCTACTATGATGGGATTAGGCTTAATTCACCACGCTTGCCCAATGCGGATTGGTGATCACAAACCCGAGCTATGTTCGAAAAATATTTACATTTTTTAACAGCGATTGACGAATCAAAAAACGTAAGAAATGCATAGCTCGTAAAGCAGCTGTTTCGCTGATTGAGTGAGGGTACCGGAGGCTTAATTTGAGGTGAAAAGGGAAAAGTTCAGCAACGCATTTGTGACTCTAAAAGATATAAAATCAGGTGATCTGTCGGCACGCCTTCAAAAGGCACGAAAAGCCTTCTTCGCATTTCATAGCAATTTTTAGAAAAAAAAATGGTATACATGAGGAACCCTATGAAAATCTCCGACGCGCTCTTAACAGATACAAATTACACTGAAATCGTTCTCATACTAATATTTAGCGTAAATCGCAAGATTAAATAACCCGAAGTATCGGGTTTATAATTAAAATGTACCTTATGAATATTTTTTGCATAAGCCGTGTCAACATTTTAAGTATTTTAGCGTCAAAATTTACATGCTTATGGTGTAGGGTTCACATGATTTTTGGGTTTTTGATACTTTTGTTATGGTCATCGTCTTTTGATTTAGAAGAGTGCTTGTTTGATGATAAAAATAAAACAAAAAACACTTTACCGTTGGGTCCAGTTACATGAAAGTAACCTGAGTCACATCGAAAAATATCAATATAAATTACTTATAACACGTGTGAAAGGGATGGGGACAAAGATAAATCGTGAATCCTGTTTTGTTGAAGGCCTTCAACAACAGATTGATGAAAAAGAAGGTACACGTTACAAAGAAGGTACAAATTTTGAATCAAAAATATCCTCTCTTCAAGAAAATCCTGTCTTACAGTTCCGCTTTTCCTCCTCCACCAATAGAATCACTTCATTCCTCCCTAGAAGTGATTTTAGTGGTGGATTTTTTCTTCGCACACCATTTCGCCTGCTACCTATCACATAAAAAAAAAATTTGCTACCTCGCACAGCTGGTGGAAAAGCAGCCTTACAGTTCCGCTTTTTCGTGTCTTACAGTTCCACTTTATCCTGTCTTATAGTCGCGCGTTGTCACCGCGTGGAAGGAGCGAGGTTTCGTCATTTTGTTAAGTGACTGCTGACAGCTGTTACGGCTGGAGTCGGCTGGACGTTAATGTGTTAAGGCGGCGACCTTTCCTCCGAGGTACAGGAAAAATATTTTTAATGTTTTTTAAATAAAGTGTTCATAACTTATCTATTTTGGTTAAAACTTGTATTGAAAGGTTATTGAAATATGTATTATAATAAATATATTTTTTTATTGGTCACATGTTGTTCTAAGAATGTCTTTTACTTCCGTGGAGTTTCTAAAATGTGTAAATGCATTCTGATATTGGAAACCATCACCCAGTCGGTCTAGCTAATCCTTGTTGATTGTTTAGGTTTAAAGGTTGGCAGCGAGTTAGTGACTAGGCGAGTCTATGAACTAGGTGTGTTGATGATACGTCTGCTCCATCACATAAAAAAGCTACAACACAGGTTAAAGTAGAGTTACTTTTTACTTTTCTGGTTGCTCTCGGTCCGCGCCTTAACGGATTATAAGCAGACCGACCACGTGTTGGCGATCGTAGATCGCATCTATACAGCTTCACGCTTGCATTGAGGTGTGTGGTCCCTGCTCTTTATTCTGTTGCTTCTAAGCTTCATTATTGTACGTTGTTCTAAATTACTGTTGCATGTAAGTTACATTAGTGGGAACTAACTGTTGTCCCTAAGATCCATTACTGAGCTAACGCAGATCCAATTGGTCTGGTTATTCTGGAATTACTAGAAAGGTCTAATCCTGTATCAGCTTAAATAGAAACGGGAAATCATATCACAAAAGCTAAGGCCCCTAGTGCTCTGTTTTAAATAATGTTTGGCTACAGCGGCTGATCAGCCACGTACGGAGGATATATTATAGTGCTCAAATGTTTGCGCAAACAAAAGTCCACTCTCTATTCCCTTACCCTCTTAATTTGATGGGACACCTGTGTGACACGACCGAAGAGAGATTAGGAGAGTGTTCTGTTTACGAGTGTACTCATGCTGCAAGTCTAATCACCAACATTACTCATAGTGACCCACAAAGTTGACCACGATCACTCTAGCAAGAGTGTACGGCTAAGAAGAAGAAGGTATTTTTTTTAATTCAAAAATTTTTTTTCTTTGTTTCTCTCTCGGTCCGCGCCTTAACAGATTATAAAGCAGGCCGACCACGTGTAGGCGACCATAGATCGCATCTAAATAGCTTCACGCTTGCGCCGAGGTGTGTGGCCCCTGCACTTTATTCTGTTGCCTATAAGGTACATTACAGTTTTAAAGTTTTGCTAGGTACAATTTTTGCCTTTTTGAGTTATTTTTTTGATTAAAAAAATTGTTTTGCTAAATTTTTTTTCTTGAATGGATACAGAATTGTTCTGACAAAATTTCATAGTATACCTACTACGCTCGGCTCGTATCTTCGGATACCCTCTCATCTTCGATATTCACACTGCCACTAAATAAAAGATAAGCGTTTATTCCCCATTGTATAAAGTATTTGTACTTACTACTTTCCATAGTCGTGTTAGTTTGTCGTAAAGGTATACGATACTATTATTATTTGTATGAACTTATTACGCGACACGTAATAGCAACTTGCGGTAGTGACGTGAAATAACAACAAAATTACTTTTCTTTGAAATTGCTTCATGGATAATCGTCTTTTTCGTCGATTATTTGTACTGCTTTTTTTAGACTATCGCAAACGAATCACCTGATAGTAAGCTATTGTCGTCGCCTATTGACAGATGGTATGGAACCGCAGGTAGAATCACAAGTGCCTTGCCAACCTTTTCCCCTTCGCCCCGAATTAGGCCTTCGGTGCCCGCCCTCATTTGTTTTAGCTTGTGGCCGTGTTTCACATTCAGCTCACTATAGGTTTTCTGACTGTTCCATGTAACGACTGATCTAACTAATCTATCTAAAAGTCTTTGTCTAGTAACATAATTTATAGATTAATAATATTCTAATTATTTCTTCAAGAGATTCTTAACGAAATATAGAACACGTTAGATCTATTATCAATAAAATTTTACAAGTTATACATTATCTTATGTACCTATGGCTACTTGTACCAAAATCTTAGATACAACATTCACCAGTACTCCAATAAAGACGATAAAATACAACTATATCATAACAAAACTCGTTTAATATGTATTCAATTAACGAATAAATTTTTATGACGAACACCATCGATTAAAAATTAATTCGATTTTGGACAGAATGTCACATCCCTACTGGCGGGTGGCAAAGTTAAACAAAGTAATAAAGGAAAGAGTGGGCGCCATTAAAATGGACAAAATTATAGTGTAACCACCACATGCACACGAATTATTTCAACTTGTTAAAAACCTTTATTGGGGTTTCGAGTTTCGGTGGGAGTTACGAACATCAACAAAAAGTGGGGGAAATCCAACAATTTTCATACAAATAGACTAGTTCTGAGCCTTAGAAATTACATGATAAACTAGACTTAAAGTTACTTCCGCAGTACTGTTGTACTTTTAGAATTCCTTTTAGTTGCAAACATCACCGATAGATGGCGCTAGGTGTCCATTCCATCGCGCAATAGTTTAGTATTTTCGGATTACCTAAGAAGCGGGTTGTTTTCAATAAGAACCTGTTTATTAATGTTGTAAATTAAATTTAAAAAGTATGCATATTCTCTATTGCAGTTGCAATACGTAAATGCTGATGGTGTGTGATAGGGGAGGTGAGTCACACGGCACACCCATTGATTTATGGCTACAACTCTAGAATATAAATAGGGTTACCAATCTTCTAAAGTTGATGGCATTAAGTCCCGTTAGATAGTTAAATATTATTTATTTCACAAGAACAGATAAGTACAGGTATATGGGTAACAGTAACAAAGAAAGTGGAAAAAGGCGGTCTTATTGCTTGTAGCGATTTCTTACAGACAATGACGCCCGACTGAAACTATTTTTTTTATCGAAAAAATGGGCTAATGAAAATCATTTAATGTCATAAACATGCATAAA
The DNA here is from genome assembly GCA_014851415.1 of Cnaphalocrocis medinalis. Taxonomy (NCBI): domain Eukaryota; kingdom Metazoa; phylum Arthropoda; class Insecta; order Lepidoptera; family Crambidae; genus Cnaphalocrocis; species Cnaphalocrocis medinalis. The sequence continues at coordinate 5,319,138 of CM026273.1, read as the reverse complement.
AATAAATTGTACGGAACCCTTGCTACGCGAGTTCGACTCGAACTTGGCCGGATTTTTTCACTGTACTTTGAGTTCATACGGCAACTACAAGTGACATGGTATGGACAACGAAGACAGATTTTGATATTCTAGCGACCTTACAATTTTCAGCCACAAAAGCCTTGTAGAACTCTAGCAGAATATTTAACGTTGTATCGTATTAAATGTATAGATAGATAGCTACGAGTAGATGCCACCCTCTTCGTCGGGCACAGCAATAATGTAGGCAAATCTGGGCTATAAAAATAAAATCGACTCCAAATGCCCTTAAGTGACGTAATCGAAAGAAATTACGCACCATACGATGATTTTATGTCTAAATTTTATTAGCCGATGTTCCCGTCTCTTACGTTGCCAGTTGGTGAGAAAGAGTAAAGTGTATATTTTGGTACAGTTTTATTTTACATGCTTTCTTATTGCGGACACACCTGGCAACGTATATGTTTCATAATACAATAAATTTGTGAAATGTTATTTTTTCTTGAGCCCGAGAATAAGTAGGTATGGGTAGGGGTGCGTCTGGTTTGGTTGTTTTATGATGTAAGACAAACGAGAAAGCGAGTGGCCAGAATCTTCTTCGTCTAGAAATGCCGCTTTATTAATAACTAGTGGCCCGCCCTCACTTCGGGACCGTAATTCAGAAACGAACCAATAGATGGCGCTGTGTCCAATTACATCGCGCAAGCGTTTCGTGTTTTCGGTTTACCTATAAGCCTTGTCGTTGTCTATAGAAGTTATCTCTTTATAAATAGTATAGATAGAAGATTAGCCATCAGCTTTAAAAATTATGGCTTATCCATGGTAAGCCTAAAAAGTTGTCTGACGGATTTGACGCCGGTCCAATGTCGTAGAGCCGGAATGGGCTTGTTTGCCATTTATCACATAAAAAAACTTCTTGCGGCACAAAGATGGAATCGATATTAAAATGTCTACTACTATGAGTAGACAGCGATGGAATTCCAAGTGCACGAAACAAAAAAATAAAAAAGCGTACATATTACAATGTTGTAGTCAGAAACCGCATTACCGTTCAGTAAACACTACAATCTCAATAACGCATGCGACATTAATACTTATTTACAATGCAATTAAGGTGCTAGTGGCCTCCCCGACCTTTCCTTCGACAAGTTTATAATATAAACATCACCGAACCGCTCCTCGCGAATAATTGAAGGAAATGCAGCCAATTACATATTATTTATAATATTATAATTGCGACCAGTGTGTAATTGCACAAATTGTATTCGAGATAGCTATAGGGCTGCGTCTGTTCGCGGTGGACACCTGGCTGCTGGTTGTTGAGGGCTAGTTATCAGACCAATTGATGGGTGGTAGAATCGATATGGCGACTTCGATTGATAGTTTAATGGTAGTAAATCGATTGGTGTCGGCTTATCGATTCTAAAATTGACTAACGCCCTATTGATGCTCGACTCGTCTGGACGCTTTCATATTTCTAGGTTCCTTACATGAGATAAACAGGTACAGCTATTTACAGGTAAAAAAAAAATAACTCTACTGAAATGTTTACCAAAATGATTGATCCACGTCTCACCTGGTGAAAGTGGATGAATCAATTACTGAATAGGTATTCTTGTGGATTCCGATGGCGATTATTTTTTTAAAAAGACAAAAATAACGGCTAAATAATTTTTAATTTAAAAGAAAAACAAATTAACAAAAATAGACGAAATAACGAAACGCAAATTTCGAGAGCTGTGCACACGACGACGGCTGGTAACAGAATAAGGGCGGGCGCTGGTTCGCTCTGGCTTATATAGCTGCGCTACGTCAGCCATTGCGTCTTCTACTACACGGCCTCTCCTGACAGGAGACCGTCCTCGGGCTCCATCTTGTGTCTTGTCTTCTAGTCTAGCAAAGGCATGGACAGCCCTTGCGTAGACTCGGTGGCAGGCAGGCAGTTGTCTTCAGTCTCTTCCGTTGAATGCGTGGCGGATGCACACGCATGCTGCTGAAGACCACTCGTGGACGGTTGGCACGGTTGCTGCCCGTCGTCCGAAGGCAACGCTTGGTCTTGGGCGGAAGGCGCCTCCGGATGCGTTTCATGAGGCTGTTCGGGGCTCGTATCAAGACCCCCGTCTTCAACGTCTGCACCTAAAATAACACGCAGTTACACATACGGAAAGATAACAATGCAATAGGTACAACACTAAACTTCTCATGTATATAACGCGTCCGCTATATATACAAGACGAGTAGTATCATAGGATTTGGATTAAGCCATAGGCACGACGTTAGCGTAACTTAATCAAAGAAACATAACAAGAGTCATAGGCACGACGTTAGCGTAACTCAAGTTATGGCATGAGTCATAGGCACGACGTTAGCATAACTCAGCCAGCACACACAAGACAGAGGCACGACGTTAGCTTGTCTATTCACCAATTGTTAGGTAAGAGGCACGACGTTAGCATTACCAAGCAATTGCACGCCCAGAAAGGAAGCACGACGTTAGCTATTTCTGGCGTCTAGCTACTCACCATCAAAGTAAGCAGCACAAACGTCGGGGGTCCATTCTCCACGCCACGGGATCATGTACTCAGCCGCTGCCTGGGTTGACTTCCCGTAGGACCCAGCTAAAAGCTGCAGCTCGTAACGTCCGTGCGGGAGAATCTTCGTCCACGCGGTACGGCCCGCGCATCCCGGAGTCCAGCTTCCCCGTTGCCTGCGCTTGCTTTTTAACAAAAACAAAAGAGTTTAGTTCAAAAGCCCGAGGAGGCTTCCTCCCCTGGTTCACATAATCATCTTGATTTTGCTGATTACGTCTGAGTCGCTCCGATGTCCTTTGACGGCTCATCTCGCGTAAAGACTCCCTGTTTGGGTTGGAGCCTTCAAGTGCCACGTCGCGTACCAAACTTCTGATAAGAGGTGTGGCAGCGTCTATCCCAACCAGCAGGTTGAGTGCGGAGTACTGCGTTGTTCTATGTCGGGTAATATTGAGGATCAACTGGAGCTTCCAAATAGTGCTCGGCCACCTTTGCTGCCGGTGATTCGCTTCGATGCGAATCATGTTTAGTACGGTTCTGCAGTAACGCTCCACTTGACCGTTAGACTGGTGCATCTCAGGCGTGATTAGATGCACATCACACCCCATATCCTTAACCCAATCTAGGAATTCCGCACTTTGGAACATGCGACCTCTGTCAGCAACAATTAACTTGGGGGTACCAAACAATGAGACGGCATTAGTAACATGCTGCTTTAATTCATTGGCATCCTGCCGGTACATTGGATAAAGCAGGGTGAACTTGGAAAATGCGTCAACAACAATAAGGACATATCGGTATCCGTCTACTTCGGGAAGAGGCCCTAAAGCGTCAATATGGACAGTCTCAAACGGTAAGTCTGGCTTTTCCCATGAATGAATGGGTTGCAGGGGTGCCCGTTGTACCTTTTTGTGTGATATACACACAACACAGTGTGCGACATATTTTTGGACAAAATTGCGTAATGCCGGGAACCAAAAATGCTTAGTGAATCAAATCAACTGTCTTATCAACCCCAGGATGTTCGTGCTCGTCGTGAAACACGCGGAGAAGGCTGAGTCTATGCCCTTTAGGTATGAAACAGAGAAGTTTGGAGGGTCCTCCAGTAGGAGTGTATCGAAAGTATAGGAGGTCGTTTTTGACGACATATTGACTTGCGTCTAGTTGACCCTCATTCAATTTTTGGATGAGTGACCGGGTCTCTTCATCGGAAGCCTGAGCAATCTGGGCCCAGTTCAGTGGTTTCTGAACCGTGCACACATTGACAGGATTCCGACTCAAATAGTCGGCATGTGACATTTGTGAGCCCTTCCGGTAGTCCAGGTTAAAATCAAAATCCTGTAGGTACACCCACCACCGAGCCACTCTGGGTAATAAATCCCTTTTTCGCTGGGTAAGTTTTAGCGCGTTACAGTCAGTGACTACGGTGAAGCGTGCACCCACAAGGTAGTGTCGGAAATGCTGGAGAGCCTTCACTACCGCAAGGGTCTCCAGTTCATACGAGTGGTACCTACTTTCGGCACCCTGAGTTAGCTTACTATAGTAAGCAACCACTCTTTTGTGACCACCCTCGTGTACCTGCAGAAGAACGGCTCCGTAGCCGATGGAGCTGGCATCGGTATGCACCTCAATCGGCAACGAAGGGTCGTAAATTGCAAGCACAGGCTCGTTGGTCAGGCAATCAACAATTTCTTTACGAGCAGCCTCCTGTTCCGCGCCCCAAATAAATGGCGCGCTCTTGCGAGTCAGAGCTGCAATACAGGCTGTTTTCTGGGCGAAACCAGGAATGTAACGCCTGAAATAGCTGGCCAGGCCCATAAACTGACGTACCTGCTTGACATTTTGCGGTTTCTCGGCGTCAGTTAATGCCCTAACCTTATCACTGCTCGGCCTCACCTGACCTTCGCTAATGTTTCGGCCTAAATACTCGATCGAAGGCGATAAAAATGAGCATTTTTTCAGATTGATAGAAAACCCCGCGTCTGTTAGAGTTTTAAGTACTTCCCGCAATAAAACTAGCCCCCGATCAACTGTCTGACTCATTATCAACACGTCATCGATGTAGACGAGGATTTCACCAGATTCAATGTGTTCCCGAAGAGTTTTTGCGATAATTCGTTGGTAGATAACCGGTGCGTTCGCGAGACCGTACGGCATTTTCAAATATTCGTAATGCCCCTCGGGCGTTACGAAGCCAGTTAGAGGGATTGACTCTTTTTCCAAAGGGATCTGATGAAATCCTGTCGCCATGTCAAGACTTGTAAAAAACCTGTTTCTCCCCAAACGGTCAATGTGATCATCGATTCGCGGTAACGGGAATCGGTCTTTTATTGTCACGTCGTTAAGTTTGCGATAATCGACGCACATCCGATCGGTACCGTCTTTCTTTTTCACGAGCAGAATCGGACTGGCATAATCGGACTCCGATTCCTGAACGATGCCTTTATTTATCAGGTCCTGAACTATTTCGCGAACTCGAAGAGTCTCTGCGTAAGAAAGACGGTACGGTCGATAATAAATGGGGGTGTCGCTTTTCAATCTGATGGTCATACTGCCAGTATTCACCGTAGAAGTGGCAGTGCCAGAAATTAAGAACTGAGAAAACTCATTTATGACAGCAAGTAGTCGTTCCAGCTCATCATCAACCAGTGGCGTGTTAATGGGGATAGACACATCAGATTGAACAGCCATCACTCTGTCCGGTTGAATAATTTCTCTCATAAGTTGCTGAGAATCGCGAGTACGAATATACCGAACACCCTCCCTGTTAAGTACATCCGTACCTACTATTACCGGCGTATTCATGAACTCAGACGCAACTACGTACATGTCAACTTCAAGGGTTATTCCATCGAATTCGATGGGCAAGGTAACATACGAAGTACTTTCAATCTCCTGACTACCAAGCCCTTTTAGTATACGAAACGCGGGCCTATGCGCGCAGTTAAAGTGCTTTAGCAAATTCGATGAAATTAACGATATTGTTGAGCCACTATCAATTAAAACATCGACCGGCACACCTTGGATGACAGCGACTACGACGTCATTATTGCGGGTAGATTGATTTTCTCGGCAAAAATTGACATTGTTTTTATTACGAGATTCTGATTTCTGTTTGGCGAAACAATTTTCTATCTTATGCCCCGACTTTTTACAAAACGAGCATGTATCAGGTTTTGACGGAACGAAAACTGGCGAAGGGTTAGTATTATCCGAGATGTTTAAAGGAGCACGACTACTTGTATCGGTTTTTGGCTTTTTACCGCAATTTGCCTGTCTGTGCCCAAACTGGCCACAGGAAAAACATTTACCCTCATCAAATCGTCGTTTCCGAGGGGGTAGATTAGAAACACTTTTATTTTTCGCCACAAACATATTTTGAGAAAACACACGTGTAGAATTGCCCTTAGAGGTGTTAGGTTTCACATATGTTGAGAAAAACTCGACTAAATCGCAAGGTAATAATTTAGCATTTGTGGCGGACGCCCTAATTTGTGGGTCAGTTATTCCGCGAATAACAATTGCCGATATCAATTCGTCGCTGAGTCCGCGCACTATGCGTAAACGAAGAAGTGAACGACGAGCATAATCAGCGTATGTGGAGTAGTTATCAGAGTTCGTATTCATTACCTCAAAAAGTATGTTAGCTATGTCAGGTGTTTTTGGACATAAAGGCTTGAATTCTTTTTTAAAACTGCTCCAACTACGCTCAGTCGTCACCCATTCGTTTAACCATGTCTTAGCGTCTCCTTTTAAACAATTACCTATGCGAGAAAGGCATTCAAAATCGCTCCAGTTATTAATAGATTTGGCGCGGTCCACCTCTTCACACCAATCTTCAATATTGTGCAAACTCGGGTCAAAGTTAGAAATATAATAATGTTGGCTTGATCTTACCACATTGATGGACCGAATGGCATCCACGATACGATCCGTGACCGTTGACGGCGCGTTTACCTCGCTGGCCACGCACTCTGTATCGGCACCAATCGTCAGCGCCGCACCCGGCGGCAGCGCCGCACCCGGCGTCAGCGCCGCACCCGGCGTAGGCTGCGTAAGCGCGGCACCCGGCGCCTGCGGCTGCGTCGACTTCGGTGGCGGGAGCAGCGGCGGCGTGTGTGGCGGGAGCAGCGGCGGCGTGTGTGTCGAGCGTACCGTGCGTTGTGTCGAAGATGTAAACCTATCACGCGTTGGCGACCTTACACGTCTACGTGATTCACGGCGGCTAGAAGGCGGCGACCGGTCATTTCGTTGCACTGGCGGTGTTGAATTATGCGCAGCTACCGTATTTTCTAATCTCCTGAGACGGGCTAACAACGCGTCCATTTCGCGGTTTACATTATCCGGTGTACGATCGCGGTATCTACTACGTCGCCTATCATCACTATAATGGCTTCTACGGCGCTCACGTTCGCGATAGTCACGAGCAGACATTTTTCCCTTTTTAAAACTCTCGCGCCGGTAGACACAGTATCAGAATAGCGAGCAGGATAGAATCGCGTTGATCCTATCCCACTTCTGATCTTGTGGATTCCGATGGCGATTATTTTTTTAAAAAGACAAAAATAACGGCTAAATAATTTTTAATTTAAAAGAAAAACAAATTAACAAAAATAGACGAAATAACGAAACGCAAATTTCGAGAGCTGTGCACACGACGACGGCTGGTAACAGAATAAGGGCGGGCGCTGGTTCGCTCTGGCTTATATAGCTGCGCTACGTCAGCCATTGCGTCTTCTACTACAGTATATTATATACATATGTGTTTTTTTTCTCAGTGAGTGATGGTGGCTGGATTTTTCAAATCTATGTGCGTATTTTTACTATTTGCTCCGAGGTGAGGGAAAATATTGTGAGGAAACCTGCCCGTTTTGGATAGTTTGCGAGACGTGAAACCATGATTATGATGCTTTATTGTATTTACCACTCGCCCAATCCTGAATCATGGTCTAAACATACCCAGGAATTCAAAGTAATTGAACCCTTAGATGAGAGATTTCTTTGTCTCTATTCCAAACATTTTTGTGCATTGGACAGCCCTAAAGCATCTACCATGGCTGGCCGGTCAAATTGCTTTTGCATATCTACAGAATCTGATAATATAATAAGATATTGGAAATATTTAGCGTGTAGGTATTTTTAAAATACCGTTGGGCGACTGATGCAATATAAAAATGTGTAATGACTTTATTGAAATTTCAAATTTTGTGGAGAGCGTGACGTCACCTTAATATATTTTTTCATAATTATGCAAATATTTTTGACATCGATACAAAGCTGTTATTTGGTGTCAATCTTGTAAATAAAATAATATAAAGATCTGTATACAATTTAGAATTATGATACAATAAATTATTAGAACGATAAACCTGCTAAACATTCAAATGCCGCGACTATACTTATGATGCTATGACCATAATATTGTTAAAAGACTTTAGAGTTAATTATTAAAATCGTCATCTCGTTTATAAGACATAAATATTGTTTATGACGTTAATGTGCGAATTTGGTAATAAAATATGACAATTATTATTATGAGTAAGTAATAAAACGAATGGTACTTCCATTTATTATAAAAGCACCTTCAGCTGGTTATTGGAATTATTAAAATCGCGTAAATTTTACTTGCTTCGATTCAGCGTTAAGACACAGGCTCTTTGGCTGTAGATTGTTAGAGAACTATGTTAAAAACCTAAAACTATGCTAATGTTTCCACAAATTTACTGTTTATAAACTAACTAGTGGCCCGCCCTCACTTCGCTTCGGGGCCGTAATTCTGAAATGAACCAATAGATGGCGCTGTGCTAAATTACATCGCGCAAGCGTTTCTATAGAATTGTCGTTGTCTATAGAAGTTATCTCTTTATAAAAAGTATAGAAAAGACACTTTTCTAAATCGAACGTTTGTCAAGACAGCACATTTAATTTTAAACCAGCGAAATTTCATATTTTAAATATTTGGTCGGTTTTTTGTTTAAAGAATAAAGAGATCGAACTGATAGTGCATTTGATCGGTGCAACGAGTTGTATTTACCTTATTGAGCCTAGTGAAGCTGTTTATCGTAAGATCCAAAAGCCTTTTAAAAGGCAATTATAATTGATGTTCAAGTGTTTCTGCTGTCGGGACCTTACGACGTACGACGAATAGCAAAAAAAATGAGATGATACCGTACATACAGTATTCCTTTTTTAAAAATCGATTCCGAAAAAATCATAGTTGCAGCCAACACTTTCGCTCAAGACTGTACATCATATTGACACGTGCTCGCCTGCTAATTTGGTTTGCACAGCGATTTATTACATTAAGATATGTCAGTAATTGTTTAGGCTATATCTCATCACAGACGTACTGATATAAGGCACCAAATACACTGTCATACGCGCGCTACAACTATTTACTGAACGAGAGAAACTAGGTGGTTTGTAAAAGGAGCCGTCAATTAATCGTATTTTGGCCCATAGAGAGGGAGAGGTCTGCACCCATCCCCCTCTATGGAAGGGTGAAATCAGCCGGTTTTGACTCCAACCTGCCAAGTTCTTCTAGGAAACCTAACAGCGCCTAATTCTGCTGAAGGTTTCCTGGTGTGTAGCCGGCAGTTGACCACTTTTTGCAGTCTGGTAGTAGGTACGTGAGCGTGGTTCACGAGCAGACGGATCAACTGATGGTAAGCGATTGCCGCCACCAATAGACATACGCATGATACGCAAAACCAAGGAAGTCACTAGTGTGCTGCTAACCTTTATCTCCCTTTCCCTCGATTGGGTTATAGAATCCTTCATCGCTCACCGAAGCATAGCGCAGGCGCTGCTTAACACCTGTCTTCGGGGCGAGCCATCCCATTCATGCCGAAGCGTGACTCTCCCAATGTCTCCTAATCGCCACAATAAATAAGAATCAACTAACATCGCTAGTTTCGACGAGGTATAAACTACTTAATGTGACGCTCTGTCAGGTTTTACTTATAATTAGGCGTGTAAATTGTTTTAGCTATATCACACGGATCACATTTATCATGAGACATACTATTGGCAACTGTCTTCGACCTCGAGAATTACAAATGTAAAAATCCGCCAAACCAGTTGCCTGGTGAATTTTTACATTAAAATTGCGTTGTACTATTTTAAAATATCCAAAAACATTATCAAGGACATTTCATTGTGCTGTCGGAGTCTCGTCTGGGGATAGGGTGGCTACGAACAATCTTTGTTACGGATTTTTTAATCAGAAATTGTCTATGAATATTGTGCAGGAAGAGAACCTAGGAAGATTCAGGTGAATTTTTTTGACTTTGTGTTAAATGGTGTTGATGATGAATGAAGATTGCTCAGGCTCAGGCTATATAGAGGTACTCGTAGTTAACTGTAAGTAAAATTGCACACGCACATTGCGAGAACAGACGGCCGTTGGGGTAGAAAGGTCCGTGAGTGATGGCCGCAGCCGTGGCACAGGCCTGCCACCAGGTGGACCGACGATCTAGTGAAGGTCGCGGGAGTTCCTTGGATGCGGGTGGCACAGGACCAATCTGTGTGAAGAACGTTGGGAGAAGCCTATGTCTAGCAGTGGATGTCTATTGGCTGAAGTGATGAAGTGAAAATTGAGCTTTATCATCCTTCATCTTTGTCTATGTTTCCATTTGACATTAAAATGCATATTCATTTTTATATTCCATTTTTGAAAAAATGCCATTTTACACTCTTGCTATTAAACCAACCAACTCATACATTTTGCAGTCATATCTTCTACAAAGAAACAAAAAGAAACACCCATAAATTATTACTAGAATCCAAATATTAAAGTCTGTGTTTATTTTTAAGGGCCGTACCTCCGGTGGGTATTCAAATGTACACAAATAAAGGACGAACAGACAGACGGTGTGAAAGGAGGCTCGATGTTTCTACTATTATGTATAGTGACTAATTGAAACCCGTAAAGTGCGACTAGTACTGATTGATACTATCTATAATCGTAGGCAATCCGCAAGTCGTCTCGTCGTGTGGTGGCTTCGTTTGAAGTAGTCAAATCATACACACATTTTGAACGTTTATTATCGTATTGGCAAATCATCTTTCTTTGTATGTTTTCAAACTTTTTAATTTTTTTGCGAATGTATAACGAGACTCGAAAAACACATCAAGTAAAAAAGTCATATGACTGATATCCTGTATACCTGGGCGCTGATAAAAACGGCTGAATACTATCGGGTTGTATCACCAAATTCCGGTAGTAAAAAGTCAAAGGATTGCCGCTGTACTATGTAGTTTATTGAGAGTTCTGTCACCATAGAATGCAATCCCGGCTCCCAAATTGAAACGTGCAGAATATACCAAAGTGGACTTAACAAAAGACTTCGCATTTTATTTATTTACTTAGATCATTTCGCTATTTAGTAGTTACCCAGGTATTAATAGTTTTCAAAGTGGCAAAAACTTCATTGACGAAACGAAAATTTAAGAAAAGACGGTTCTCATTAAAGAATAAAGATGGATGTGGTTCATCTATGACAAAAATGAAAACAAAAATACTAACCTACATTAGATGAAGTAAGTGAAATGTTTGTAACCAAAAAGAAAAGGCTGCTGCGATCAAAATATGGTCCCCAAAATTCTTAAAAGCAGCTTCAACGTTTTATTATGTTTTAGGGTATCAATATCATTGAAGATAACACAAGTATTAAATAGATATTTCAACATTTTCATATCTCGTACACTGAAGAAAAACAATGTTGTCCAAGGTTGGATTACAACCCATCGGTAGTCCCTCATGGGTATCATCATACCTCAGTGAAAAAATCATTTAAAAGTATCATACCGTTCTCGCCACGTATAACGAAGGGCCGGCTTTAAGTTTTACTTATAATATTAAGTTACATATTTCACATGCTCATGTGAAACTGCTTTATGGTTTGAGAATATCACTTTTAAATCCTACAGTGTTGAGGTCAATGTTTTTATAACAATTAGACGTATTTTACCCCAACTCTGTGTTGATGGTGGACTAACACAAATGTATATTGTGGTTCTTTGGTGTGCTTGTTAAAAAGTATCGGTGGACTACTTTATTTTTCGGAGGTAAATAGAGAAGCTTCTGGCTTAACCCCTGTCTTGGTGGTCGGCGCTAGTGATGGGGGAAGGTCTATTGGTGTCTCGATGAAATCGAACTTTTCGATGTACCGATTTTGTAATTTTTCGATTAAGTATAATAATTATACAAGATTGTGATACACAGCCCCACATTGAACCAAACGTCATCGATATTGAGTTCAGAATCGATTGACGATAATAAAATTCAACGATCATCATATCATTGATCTGACCTCATGCTAAGTAGCTTAAGTAGTGTTACAGATATCAAACTACAAAGGCTCACAAATTTTCACGATATTTGTCAAATACTACATACACTGCCCGTGCGCGAAAACGTTGAGACCCTCGTGGAATGCAAATCCCGTACATTTCCCCTGTCCGTCACCTTTGGCGATGTGGTATATAATTTTTGTGTATTTTTAGTTTGTGCCTGTCTTACGTCACGTTTGCGATGCAATAATTTTACTGATGACTTTACTTCGCTTTGTCTGAAGTGTACCGCGTACGAGCAGTAAATTATTTACTTTTAACTAAACGCTTCTCGGGACGGACAATCTTTTATGGCTCAAATGATTTCGTCCAAGAATCAAAAGATAGAACCCAATCGCGGAACAATGTGTTTATGAAAATCTTTACTGTGATTATGGGGTTGCTTCTTTGAAATGAAATTCTTCCTAACACTATGACAATGATGATATGCATTCGCTCAAGTACATGAGGTAATGGGTCTAGACGTAATCCAAAAATGTTGTCGAAACAATTTTTGTGCATCATTAGTTCAAACCTGGTGGGAGTCATTCCGTAGATTGTTACAAAATTTAAGTTACTTTGTCTTATCGACATCGATAATTATCGAAACCAATGTTACGTGGACATCCCTAAAGCGCCCCTGTGGCTTCCCTAGCCCGACCTGGTGGGAGTCGCCTGGCAGCTGAGGAGTTAAGTGGATTAGCGTTTGTGTGGTCAATTTGGCTGTGTGTACTAGTTCATAATGTCCCATGATGGAGGTTTAGCGGTGTTTGGATTTGTCCTTGTCCGGTCGCAGCTCATGTTGCAGGTGACGTACAGATAAGGATATTTCAAAGCAAGAAAATTCTTGAAATATTTCTCCGTGGGATAGCCACGCTTCGGATGAATGGGCGGCTCCAGGGGTGATAACGGCCTCACAGTAAAGCAACGCCGTGCTGTGTTTCGCCGAGTGAGGGGGAGGGCGGTACTGGTTATCAGGATATTTTTTGTTATCGTTATATAAACTCTCTATCGAAATTAATACTTTAATGTTAAAGCAAAAACCTACAATATTCTCAATGTCTCGTGATACAAACCCTCAATATCTCCCGCTTTGATTCGACCGCACTGAAGCAAAAAACTAATTTAAATTTAACATAATTGCCAGCTTAATACTTGCATTATAGGGACTAATTGTTGAGGCTAATAATAGTTCTTGAACTTTTAATGTTGCAGTTTTTATTATAAGTTATTACATTGAATTAATAATAAAAACTGCAACATTAAAAGTTCAGGAATTACTTCGTAATAACCTTTATTAGCAAATACAGTGGTAGCCTGGTTAGTTCGCATATGTCGTCGAAACAGGTGGTTTATAAACGAAACGGACAAGTAAAGAATGAGAATATATCTGTCGCATTCAAACAAAGGAAACACTAGTGCTTATGAAAGAGAGGATAACTAACTCATAGGTCTATAAATTCTTCAAACGGGAATTAACGCGACGTTTATTTTAAGTACATTGTATACTTACTGCTTGACGTTTCGGCTACGTTGCAGCAGCCGTGGTCACAAGCGAACTGACCACGCTTAAACGCTGAGTTCGCTTGTGACCACGGCTGTGAGGCAGTGGTATCACTCCGGTCGAGCCGGCCCATTCATGCCGAAGCGTGGCTCTCCCACAGTTGGTATGGTAAATTCTCCTATCGAGTAAATTATTTTTTATAGGTCGTAAAGACCTAAGTCCTAAATAACTTTGTAATACAAGTAAAAACGGCATGATATTATCTATGTTGGTAATTACCATTCCATGATTATGTTTTGTTTTAAAATATTTACTTTCCATTGAATGATGGAATAATTGGCCCATTATGGACCGTAGTAAGGCAATACAGACTAATATAGAAAATGCCGGTAATACGTAGTTCAAGTTACTAGGGTTGCCGCATCGCTAAAGAAATAATTGATTTTAATCCATTTTGAACTTTGTGTCGATGGAGTAGTAAAGCGAATGGCAAAAATATTAATAAATGACATTGTGGAATGACGTTCAATTTTGTTTGTTTTTATAGAAAAAAAAAATAAACATGAAATGTATTAGTTTTATCTATAATTTATTTTACTACAGCGTTAAATTATTTATAATATTCAACACAGCAACTGTTTTTCTTGCCACATTCATAACATCGTCGTTGCATTCCATTAGGGACGACTGTGGACAAGGGTTAGCCAATAAAAAAGCATACTACAAATAAGGTGGGCCACAGAAACAAATTTAAAATTTAAATCTTGAATTATCTATCTATTAAAGATACGTAAAAGTAATTGCAGAGCGATTATTAAGTTTATATCACCTGCTCAACATATAAGGCATAGTTTCTCTATTTGATCTTTAAAGTGTCGTAAAATAAATTAATAGTCGTTTTTCATAGCTAGTAAAATTGAATGACTACTATAAATTGAATAAATACTATAACTAGTATAAAATGTTGGTAAGCCCATAAATTAAGTTAGAAGTAGTTGTTTTCATGACAGAATATTTATTATGCTTAAGTTATCTTGCAAAATTTCCAAAATGTGACATCTCAAGTTGTCACGCTAACCAAGTCTATAATTAATTCAATGAAGGATTCAGTTGAGGGTAGTAAAACGAATCGAATCGGATGATGCAATTCAAAGGTTTTAATTGTTAGGGTCCCGCAGTCAAATGATAAGAAACGGAGGCCATATGAAATACGCGTAAGGAGTACATGGATAGGTCTTCAAAATGATATTGAGGTTTCTATTATCATTTTCTTTCTACATTGAATAGTTTGCCAGAGAGCCACTTTTAAAGTGGAAAAATGTGTCACACCTAACATTGAAAATAATATAAAGATAAGCTAAAAAACAGATAGGTTTATTATGATAAAAACTAACATTGAAAAACAGTTTTAAATGAAGTTTTTTTGAATACGTCATAAACCAGAATTTTCCTTCAATCAATTCAAATTTGAAAATAAATGTCACTTGCTACTACGGAATCCTTAATGGGCGAGACCGATTCGGTCTTGGTCGGTTTCTAACACTGCTTTTGTGTGTCGACTGAATTCGAGTAAGTTGTCACGCGAACAACTTGCTTGGACGCAATGGAGTGAAGTTTAAAACTATTGAGGGGTCCTTTAATTACTGATCAGAAAAGTCATTACATCTATTGTGCCAGGATAAAGTCGCGGTCAGAAGCCAGGTTAATAATATTGCTAACAAGGACGTAAATGGGGTTGGGTCGTAACACACACTAAGTACACCGTACATCGTTCGCATTCCAGTCTGACAGATGCCGCTGTGACAGTTGCGGTCGTAACTCATTGTCGTTGCATTGTAATGATATTAACCGTTCGTACCCGACATTGTTGTGTTATTTTTTTAACTATTT
Organism: Cnaphalocrocis medinalis; assembly: GCA_014851415.1. NCBI lineage: Eukaryota > Metazoa > Arthropoda > Insecta > Lepidoptera > Crambidae > Cnaphalocrocis > Cnaphalocrocis medinalis. Next base: position 5,303,865 of record CM026273.1, on the reverse strand, counting down.
TGCAGTAATAAATGTAACAAGAGCTGCTATGGGAGGACGTGATCGTTTTTAAGACTTTTTGCTTTCATTTTATTTGAACAAGAATGTACAAAGTATTTAATTAAGTATTGTAAACTATTAATTAGTATAACAAAGACGAGTTGTAAATATAATAACATAATAATATCATTTGAAGTATTTTAAAAAAAGTAATTGCTGAAACGTACTTTTACCTTTCATCGACTTTTATTACCGTGTGGTTATTGTTTGAATTGTTCAACTAAATGCATCTGCTGTCATTTAAAAATAGAATACTTTAAATGTTGTATTGTTTGCAATTTTTAAGTTTTAAGGAAAGAAATAGTGTATAAAATGATAATGAGAATTACTGTGATTGTTCGCTGTAGCGATGGGTTTGATTTTTGCCTCAACTGACCAATATTGAGAAACCGGAATCGGAATACGCAGACTTTATGTTATGTCTCTACAATTATGGGTTGACCTATAATTCTTAGAGACATAACATAAAGATGTTTTTACCGCCGAATTTGAGTTCCCAAAAAACTGCGACTTCTTACTACACTTCATACTTTTGCCGAGGTTGAAGTGTTTCAATACTATAGCCATTGTATATTTATAGATTTTTCCGTGGGTACATGATATTTTACCGCAGTGAAATGTGAACTATATGTTAGTCCAGAGTGTCATCTAGCTCCACACCAAGTTTTATTTAAATCGTTCCATCAGTTTAGTCCTGAAGAAGTAACAAACATACACATTTAAGGGGCTATACGAATGAAACTAGCGCCGCCAACCTATTTACACTGATTGTGGCGAAAATATGATATTTTTGAAGAAAATAAAACATTAAAGACTTAGATCCAAGTAAATTGGATTTTTCAAGATGCAATACTATATTTCTAACTCGCGACAAGTAACAATAATGTAATGTAACTTGTCGCGTGTTTTATATATTGTATTGCATCTTGAAAAATTCAATTTACTTTTATCTAAGTCTGTAATGTTTTGCTTTCTTAAAAAATATCTTATTTTCGCCACAATCAGTGTAAATAGGTTGGTGGCGCTAGTTTAATTCGTATAGCCCCTTAAACACTCACACAGTTACAAACTTTTGCCATTATAATATTAGTGTGATTTAACAATTCTCGGATTTTTCCAAGCCGTAGCTATAATTACACACAATTTTGATAAGATTCGTACAGTTGGAAATATTTAACTGTTTTCATTGTACAGCTTTTATCAAAACTAAATAATTGCTACGTATTTTATGTTTTACATTCGTATCTAAAGTACTCGTTATTTAGGAAATAATATGCAGTTTTATTATACTTACTGAACACGCGAAGTATTAAGCACCCTTTGCATTTGCTCCTACTAGACCGGTTTTTGAAGCAATTGCTATATAAAATTATTTTATTTCATGCTTAAGCGTCTGAAGACAGAAGTATAAAACCGGCCAAGTGCGAGTCGGGCTCGCGCACAAAGGGTTCCGTAGCAGCAAATAATCAACCTATCTCAAAAACTATAAGAGATACTTTGATCAAACCAAAATCGTTGAAAGAGTTAATTAGCATGCATCACCTCTATTTTTTTAGAATTTTATACCCCGTAGTTATAAAAATAGAGGGGGGGGGACATACTTTTTACGACTTTGAGAGCTGATATCTCAAAAACCGTTCACTTTAAGAAAAATGTTTTTTTAGAAACTTTATATCATTTTAAAAGACCTTTCCATTGATACCCCACACGGGTATGTACATCGAAAAAAAAAATTTCATCCGCCAGTTACATGTATGGGGGGCCCCACCCCCAATTCTTTTTTTTTACTATTTAGTGTCATATTTTTGTAGCGGTTTATACAACACATATTCCCATCAAATTTCATCACTGTAGTACTTATAGTTTCCGAGTAAATCGGCTGTGACAGACGGACAGACGGACATGACGAAACTATAAGGGTTCCGTTTTTGCCATTTTGGCTACGGAACCCTAAAAACTGTAGACACTAAGTTCTTTTTTAATTTTGTACTGGCGCGGAAATTTAATGTTTAGCAGAGTTTTTTTATCTCTTAAATGGCAAACAGGTAGATTGATCATCTCATGGTAAGCGATTGCCGCCACCTTTAGACAGCACATCGCAACTTCTGTGCTACACGTTGTTTGCCAACATTATAAATTCCTTCCCTCCGATTCGGTCTTCAGTACCGTCACTCACTCGGCGAAATAGCACAGGCGTTCAGTGTTTCGGTGGTATCACTTCGATCGAGCCGGCTTATTCGCCCCAATGCGTGGCTCTCCAAAGGTTAACATATTGAAGGATGTTAGTAGATTAGGTCTTCCAAATATGCTAGTTTTTATTTAATTGAAAAAGGTCAAGATTTAATGAAATTATTGAAATTTTAAATTTTGTGGAGAGCGTGACGTCACCTTATATATATTTTTTTTTTATAATTATGCAAATATTTTTGACATCGATACAAAGGTGTTATTTGGTGTCAATCTTGTAAATAAAATAATATAAAGATCTGTATACAATTTAGAATTATGATACAAATAAATTATTAGAACGATAAACCTGCTAAGCATTCAAATGCCGCGACTATACTTACGATGCTATGACCATAATATTGTTAAAAGACTTTAGAGTTAATTATTAAAATCGTCATCTCGTTTATAAGACATAAATATTGTTTATGCCGTTAATGTGCGAATTTAGTAATAAAATATGACAATTATTATTATGAGTAAGTAATAAAACGAATGGTACTTCCATTTATTATAAAAGCACCTTTAGCCGGTTATTGGAATTATTAAAATCGCGTAAATTTTACTTGCTTCGATTCAGAACAGCGTTAAGATACAGGCTTTTATTGGAGAACTATGTTAAAAACCTAAAACTATGCAAAATTTTCCACCAATTTCCTGTTTATGATCTAAAAAGACACATTTCGAAATCGAACGTTTGTCATGACAGCACATTTAATTTTAAACCAGCGAAATTTTCATATTTTAAATATTTGGTCGGTTTTTGTTTGAAAAATAAAGAGATCGAACTGATAGTGCAATTGATCAGTGCAACGAGTTGTATTTACCTTAGTAAGCCTAGTGAAGCTGTTTATCGTAAGATCCAAAAGTCATTTAAAAGGCAATAATAATTGATGTTCTATGGAGTCTGCTGTCTGGACCTTACGACGTACGGCAGCAAAAAAATTAGATGATGCCGTACATACAGCAATCATTTTTATAAAAATCTATTCCGAAAAAAAATCGTAGTTGCAGCCAACACTTTCGCTCAAGACTGTACATCATATTGACACGTGCTCGCCTCCTAATTTGGTTTGCACAGCGATTTATTACATTAAGATATGTCAGTAAGGGCCTGTTTCACCACTTGCTGATAAAGTGTCAGATAGCCTATCCGTAACTTATCTGCCAGATAAACTACAAATTTGGGTTTCACAGGTTTCGGATAGCATTAACTGGCAGATAAAGTATCGGATAAACTATCAGCCGCTTCAAGTGGCTGATATAGAGTTTAACTGTTAGATAAAAAAGTTTTAAGTGGCGGGACGAAAATATTTTTGTGTTTTTCTAACATTATTACGTGCATTCCGTTGATTGCAATCACAAAGTATCACAATAATATTTTTTTTTGTATGTGATAGGTAGCAGACAAGCAGCCGGATCACCTGATGGTAAGGAATTGCCGCACCTTTGGCCACCTGCAACACCAGTGGAGTCACAAGTGCGTTGCCAAGCTTTTATCCCCTATCCCCCCCCCCCCCCTCCCCCCTGGTAGGCCTCCGGTACCCTCACTCACTTGGCGAAACAGCACAGGGGCTGCTTCACGCTGGCTTTCTGTGAGGCTGTGGTATCACACGGGTCGAGCCGGTCCATTCATGCCGAAGCGTGGCTCTCCCACAATTTCATGGATTTATTTGAATTTTTAGAAGACGAATTTGATGAATTTTTGAGCGTATTACGCGACCCCGTAGGAATCGAGTAATTAACCCAAGAAAATTAATTTGAATGTTATTTAATGGGTAAAAAATATATTTTATACGGTAAACATGTCCTTTATTTAACAAATGCACAGATGACGAAAACACTACACTACAATAATACGAGGGCACTTGGAAGATAAGAGTACTAAGATTCAAATAGACAGTTTTTCTGTTACTCATTGTTTCATGTGTGTTCCCCTAATTCTTTTTGCAATAATTTAATTTTTAAAAGAAGATGTTGTTTTTCTAACTCATAAATATTCTCTTTATGATCTAGTTCTTTTTCTAAAAGCTTTCTCTGAATTAATTTTTGTTCCAGTTCCTCGGTAACAAGTTTTCTTTGAATTTTTGCAATTTCCAGTTTTTCTTCAGTTAATCTGTCAAACGGCCTTTTTTCCTTTGGTTTACCTACAACACAAAAATTATTAATGTTTTTAAATAAAAATAACATACTATTTGTTTTAAAAATGAAAAATCTACATCTTTTTAACCATGTAGTAAATAAGAGCATTTGTTATAAATTGAAATAAATAGAGTTTAAAACCACTTACTCAAAACTGGATGCTTTTTACTTTTGAGGGCTGTCGGATTCCACTCTTTCCATTGCTGTTCTGGTTTATCAGATTCATCTAAAAATACAAAAATCTCTGTTATGAGACACTCCGCAGCTGAGCCATTGAAATAATTATTTTTTTAGTATTACATTAAAACAATGCTCATATTGATATGATAATTATAAGAGCCACCACATCTATTACTAATCTAATTCTAGTTTCTATTGAAAATAATAATTAATAATGATAGTCTTAATTATAATTAATAATTAGAGAATATGTACACATAAATGTTATTTTATAAGGTTCATATTAACTTACTGTTTATAGTGTGGAGTGTTTCCTCTTGTGACTCCACACATACTCTTTTTTTTTGTGGTTCGCTATCATCTTCTTGTGTAAATAATATATTTTTACTCGAGTCTGCAAATGAAAACAAAATAAGTAAAGAACAGTAACCTACATAAAACTTGCATATTGGTGTACTGCAAAATTCTCTAACCATGAATTAAAGTGACATCAGCAGGTGGCAGGTCATCATGTTCCTCAACAGGCACACAAGTTTCAATCACGCTCGAAGTTGAAGTACCTGAATAATAAATTAATTGGTAATTAATCTTCAAATGTGACATTGTGGAAAACAATTCATATCAATGTGGTACTTACTTGGTAAAGTCAAATCCGAATCAAACTGACATTCGTTTCCTTCAACAGAAAGAAGAATCATAGATTTCACTTTCTCCTGCACAGGCGTAAGCGGTGAAGCCGTGCTGGTTCCTCCACCAGTTTTGTAGCGCTCAGCTCGAACCATAGCACTCTTCTTCCTAGTGTCCCTCTTTATTGCCTCGTATTTGAGTTTCAGGTGTTTGTGGTCGCGAAACACTGCACCAGATGCGCTATTGAATGCCTTTTCAATATCCTTCCACGCTTTCTCCTTGTCTTGCCAAGTGGAAGCGTCACTTTTTTTATTTTCAATAATATTTTTTTTCGTCCCTATTAACGATATCAGAAGGTCAGTTTCTTCTGCAGAGAAATTAGTACTCCTTTCACGCTTCTGTTTTTCCATTTTGTATAAACTAAAATATAAGACAAAAACCTTTTCGCAATCTAAACTTCTAACACCACAAAATATCAACACACTGAACAAACCGCAAAATAAACAAATGTCAAATTACGACGCGACGCCTGCGTTTCGTTTCCGGTAACGCATATGAAGTAATGTATTTAATTTTAAGAACAATCTTTTATTTTCATTCTTTGGTGACAAAATTATGCTTGAAAATATAAAACAAAGTTTATATAAGTAATTTGGAATAAAAACCGTTTTGATAAATACATTTTCAAAATTGTTTTTATACAACCATAATAAACGTGTGAGTAACGGAACGCAAAACAGTGACGTCCTATGTCGTCATCTACTATCTGGCTGATAAACTTATCTGTCAGATATTTTAACCGATGGTTAGATGGTGAAACAGAAAAAAGTTATCAGAAGCCTATATCTGGCAGATAACGATATCTGTCAGATAACTATCTGAAGCTTTATCTGGAACCGGTGAAACAGGCCCTAATTGTTTAGGCTATATCTCATCACAGACGTACTGGTATAAGGCACCACTTACACTGTCATACGCGCGCTACAACTATTTACTGAACGCAGAGAAACTAGGTGGTTTGTATAAGGAGCCGTCAATGAATCGTATTTGGCCCATAGAGAGGGAGAGGTCTGCACCCATCACCCTCTATGGAAGGGTGAAGTCAGCCGGATTTCACTCCAACCTGCCAAGTGCTTCTAGGAAACCTAACAGCGCCTAATGCTGATGAAGAATTCCTGGTGACTAGCCGGCAGTTAACCACTTTTTTGCTGTCCAGTAGGTACGTGAGCGTGGCAGACGAGCAGATGGAGCAACTGATGGTAAGCAATTGCCGCCACCAATAGACATACGCAACACCAAGGAAGTCACTAGTGCGCTGCTAACCTTTATCTCCCTTTCCCTCGATTGGGTTATAGTAACCTTCATCACTCAGCGAAGGCGCTGCTTCGCACCTGTTTTCCGGGCGAGCCATCCCATTCATGCCGAAGCGTGACTCTCCCAATGTCTCCTAATCGCCACAATAAATAAGAATCAACTAACATCGCTAGTTTCGACGAGGTATAAACTACTTAATGTGACGCTCTGTCAGGTTTTACTTATAATTAGGCGTGTAAATTGTTTTAGCTATATCACACGGATCACATTTATCATGAGACATACTATTGGCAACTGTCTTCGACCTCGAGTATTACAAATGTAAAAATCCGCCAAACCAGTTGCCTCGGTGAATTTTTACATTAAAATTGCGTTGTACTATTTTAAAATATCCAAAAACATTATCAAGGACATTTCATTGTGCTGTCGGAGTCTCGTCTGGGGATAGGGTGGCTACGAACAATCATTGTTACGGATTTTTTAATCAGAAATTGTCTATGAATATTGTCACTAAGAGATCCTAGGAAAATTCAGGGGAAATTTTATGACTTTGTGTTAAATGATGTTGATGATGAATGAAGATTGCTCAGGGCTAGTAGTTAACTGTAAGTAAAATTGCACACACACATTGCGAGGAGATCATACGGCCGTTGGGGTGGAAAGGTCCTTGAATGGATGGCGCAGCCATGGCAGGCCTGCCACCAGATGGACCGACAATCTAGTGAAGGTCGCGGCAGTCCCTTGGATGCGGGTGGCACAGGACCAATCTGTGTGGAGAACGTTGGGAGAAGCTTATGTCTAGCAGTGGATGTCTATTGGCTGAAGTGATGAAGTGAAATTGAGCTTTAGCATCCTTCATCTTTGTCTATGTTTCCATTTGACATATTCATTTTTATATTCCATTTTTGAAAAAATGCCATTTTACACTCTTGCTATTAAACCAACCAACTCATACATTTTGCAGTCATATCTTCTACAAAGAAACAAAAAGGGAACACCCATAAATTATTACTAGAATCCAAATATTAAAGTCTGTGTTTATTTTTAAGGGCCGTACCTCCGGTGGGTATTCAAATGTACACAAATAAAGGACGAACAGACAGACGGTGTGAAAGGAGGCTCGATGTTTCTACTATTATGTATAGTGACTAATTGAAACCCGTAAAGTGCGACTAGTACTGATTGATACTATCTATAATCGTAGGCAATCCGCAAGTCGTCTCGTCGTGTGGTGCCTTCGTTTGAAGTAGTCAAATCAAACACATTTTGCACGTTTATTATCTTATTGGCAAATCATCTTTTTTTGTTTGTGTTCAAACTTTTAAATTTTTTTGCTAACGTATAACGGGACTAAAACACCTCTAGTACAAAAGATATATGACTGATATCCTGTATACCTGGGCGCTGATAAAAACGGCTGAATACTATCGGGTTGTATCACCAAATTCCGGTATGTAAAAAGTCAAAGGATTGCCGCTGTACTATGTAGTTTATTGAGAGTTCTGTCACATAGAAATGCAATGCTGGCTCCCAAATTGAAACGTGCAGAATATACCAAAGTGAACTTAACTAAAGACTTCACATTTTATTTATTTACTTAGATCATTTCGCTATTTAGTAGTAACCCAGGTATTAATAGTCTTCAAAAGTGGCAAAAACTTTCATTGACGAAACGAAAATTTAAGAAAAGACGGTTCTCATTAAAAAATAAAGATGTGGATATGGTTCATCTATAACAAAAAAGGAAACAAAACTACTAACCTACATTAGATGCAGTTAAAATTGTGAAATGATTGTAACCAAAAACAAAAGGCTGCTGCGATTAAAATATGGTTCCCAAAATTCTTAAAAGCAGCTTCAACATTTTATAATGTTTTGGGGTATCAATATCATTGAAGATAACACAAGTATTAATAGATATTTCAACATTTTCATCTCTCGTACACTGAAGAAAAACAAATGTTTGTCCAAGGTTGGATTACAACCCATCGGTAGTCCATCATGGGTATCATCATACCTCAGTGAAAAATCATTAAAAGTATCAATACCGTTCTCGCCACGTATAACCGAAGGGCCGGCTTTAAGTTTACTTATAATATTAAGTTAAATATTTCACATGCTCATGTGAAACTGCTTTATGGTTTGAGAATATCACTTTTAAATCCTACAGTGTTGAGGTCAATGTTTTTATAACAATTAGACGTATTTTACCCCAACTCTGTGTTGATGGTGGACTAACACAAATGTATATTGTGGTTCTTTGGTGTGCTTGTTAAAAAGTATCGGTGGACTACTTTATTTTTCGGAGGTAAATAGAGAAGCTTCTGGCTTAACCCCTGTCTTGGTGGTCGGCGCTAGTGATGGGGGAAGGTCTGTGGTGTCTCGATGAAATCGAATTTTTCGATGTACCGATTTTGTAATTTTTCGATTAAGTATAATTATTATACAAGATTGTGATACACAGCTACACATTGAACCAAACGTCATTGATATTGAGTTCAGAATCGATTAACGATAAATATATTCACACATCAGTCTCATACATTGATCTGACTCCATACTAAGTAGCTTAAGCCTAGTGTTACAAATATCAAACTACAAAGGCTCACAAATTTTCACGATATTTGTACAAATACCTACATACACTGCCCGTGCGCGAAACGTTGAGACCCTCGTGGAATGCAAATCACCGTACATTTCCCCTGTCCTTCACCTTTGGCGATTGTGTATATAATTTTTGTGTATTTTTAGTCTTGTGCTGTCTTACGTCACGTTTCGGATGCAATAATTTACTGTGACTCTACTTCGCTTTGTCTGAAGTTACCGCGTACGAGCAGTAAATTATTTACTTTTAACTAAACGCTTCTCGGGACGGACAATCTTTTACTGGCTCAAATGATTTCGTCTCAAGAATCAAAAGATAGAACCAAATCGCGGAAAATTGTGTTTATGAAAATCTTAACTGTGATTATGGGTGTTTCTTTGAAATGAAATTCTTTCCCTAACACTATGACAATGATGATATGCATTCGCTCAAGTACATGAGGTATAATGGGTCTAGACGTAATCCAAAAATGTTGTCGAAACAATTTTTGTGCATCATTAGTTCAAACCTGGTGGGAGTCATTCCGTAGATTGTTACAAAATTCTAAGTTACTTTGTTCTTATCGACATCGATAATTTATCGAAACCAATGTTACGTGGACATCCCTAAACTGCCGCCCCTGTGGCTTCCCTAGCTCCGACCTGGTGGGAGTCGCCTGGCAGCTGAGGAGTTAAGTGGATTAGCGTTTGTGTGGTCAATTTGGCTGTGTGTACTAGTTCATAATGTCCCATGATGGAGGTTTAGCGGTGTTTGGATTTGTCCTTGTCCGGTCGCAGCTCATGTTGCAAGGTGACGTACAGATAAGGATATTTCAAAGCAAGAAAATTCTTGAAATATTCTCTCCGTGGGAGAGGCACGCTTCGGTATGAATGGGCCGCCTCCACCGGGGTGATAACACGGCCTCACAGTAAAGCAACGCCTGTGCTGTGTTTCGCCGAGTGAGGGGGAGGGGGGTACTGGTTATAGGATATTTTTTGTTATCGTATATAAACTCTCTATCGAAATTAATACTTTAATGTTAAAGCAAAAACCTACAAATATTCTCAAATGTCGCTTGATACAAACCCTCAACATCTCCCCGCTTTGATTCGACCGCACTGAAGCAAAAAACTAATTTAAAATTTAACATAATTGCCAGCTTAATATTGCATTATATGGACTAATTGTTGAGGCTAATAATAGTTCTTGAACTTTTAATGTTGCAGTTTTTATTATAAGTTATTACATTGAATTAATAATAAAAACTGCAACATTAAAAGTTCAGGAATTACTTCGTAATAACCTTTATTAGCAAATACAGTGGTAGCCTGGTTAGTTCGCATATGTCGTCAAAACAGGTGGTTTACAAACGAAACCGACCCGTAAAGAATGAGAATATATCTGTCGCATTCAAACAAAGGGAACACTAGTGCTTATGAAAGAGAGGATCACTCCTAGGTCTATAAATTATTCAAACGGGAATTAACGCGACGTTTATTTTTAAGTACATTGTATGTACTTACTGCTTGACGTTTCGGCTACGTTGCAGCAGCCGTGGTCACAAGCGAACTGACCACGCTTAAACGCTGAGTTCGCGTCTGACCACGGCTGTGAAACAGTGGTATCACTCCGGTCGATCCAGCCCATTCATGACGAAGCGTGGCTCTCCCACAGTTGGTATGGTAAATTCTCCTTATCGAGTAAATTATTTTTTATAGGTCGTAAAGACCTAAGTCCTAAATAACTTTGTAATACAAGTAAAAACGGCATGATATTATCTATGTTGGTAAATTACCATTCCATGATTATGTTTTGTTTTAAAACTATTTACTTTCCATTGAATGATGGAATAATTGGCCCATTATGGACCGTAGTAAGGCAATACAGACTAATATAGAAAATGCCGGTAATACGTAGTTCAAGTTACTAGGGTTGCCGCATCGCTAAAGAAATAATTGATTTTAATCCATTTTGAACTTTGTGTCGATGGAGTAAAAGCGAATGGCTGTTAATAAAATTTTACTATGTTGCAAGCTTCCCACAATGGGATTACGTGTTTCAGTTAAAGCGGCTTTGCACTAAGTGATGATTTGTCACTAAAATCTTTCACCTATATTTGATTTGTCATTAAAAAGTATATGCTATTAATTTCCATGATTTTCCTTTGTTATTTTTGGGTAAAAATCACACATTCGTAATGTAACATGTAACATGTCACATTCGTAATCTGTTCCAGATTACGAATGTGATCCTAATACATGAATTAATGATCTTGATGATCTTACTTCATCAACCTCCTGTGACCTTAAACACTCTTCAAGCCAATCAAAATAAAATTCACGTGTCTTCTCGACCATGTTCACTAATTCTAATAAACGCTGGTATCTTATTTCCCTTATAAAACATGTTTTCTATTCTACTCAAAGTAGTATCCACTCACCGTATTCATGCGGTATGATTTATCCTGTGGATTAAAATAAATGGCAACCCTATTATCGCACGTGGCAAGGTAGGGCAGAAAGATACGCTGACAAACCATTTTCAGTCTTCGTGTAACCTAATAGAGTTGCATTTTGTTTTTGCGCTACGTTTCGTTTCTCGGCTAATATCTAAAATACATACTGCACAGTTATTGTTAAAATGTTGTAAGTCAATGGTATTGCGGTGAATAATGAGTCATTTTTGTATACGCCGTATACTATACGGCTATTCGGCTGCCGAATATTGTACTGATCTTTTTGCGTATCTTTTAGTTCAGTTGGTTGAGAATTAATGGGTCAAAAGCGCTTCTAATTTCGAACTTATTGTTGTTCTTATTTTAGTATATTGTTGATAGGTATAGATTGGTGCAGTGGCTATCGAATCGCACTTTAAAGTAACTTCTACGCTTGGGGTTCCGACTTCAATACTTGGTTTGGGCTACAAGTAGCACCTGAATTTCTTTTAAGAAATTAACATTTTCCAATCTTGTACAATTTCCCTGTGTTTCACGAAGCATATTAAACCATACTCAGGTTGAGTAATACTGAAAAGTTGCGAGCAGGAAAGCACTGTATAACCTATATCTAGGTAGTTAGTTTGTTCATTATTAAGTACTTTTAATGTATCCTATTTATGTCTGCTAGCTAAGTTTTTCAAGGCAGAGGCGACATATGATCAAGTTGGTCACCTGATGCTTACCATCAGGTGACCCGCTTGCTCGTTAATCACCGCTGCCCATAAGCATCTGCGGGATGAGAAAGGTTGCTGCATGCCATCCTTTTCCAAAGGGGTATGCTCTTCTCTCGAGTGTATGAAGTGAATGAAGAATGTTCGTAAAGGTAATGTTTTTTTTAAGAATGCCGATTTTAATGGAGATATTAAATATATTTTAATGAGTATACTAATAATACAAAAAGTAAACAAAAACCATCCGTAGCTATTAAAACCACAGCCGCCTGCAAACTTTTCCCATTCTGATGTTATTCACAAAGTTTAAATATAAAAATACATAATACTTAATAGTATAGGGGCTGCGGCAAAATTTGGCAACAATAATGAGTAGTAACAGTAAAACGCCCCGATGGTCTAGTGGTTTTAGTACCGGCACAGAATACTTAATAGTACAAGGTACAGAAGACCCACTTTTAAAAACCGTTTATGGAAATAAAGACTCAGACTACTATAATCTAACGTTGAAATTCCGACCGCCCAGCGTTCAATGCCTACCATTATTCATACCTAGAAGTGCGTTCTCTTTCTATCGCAAGCAACTGTCGCGCGTGCGTCGCCGCTCGTTCGTGATTTTCTACTAATTCGCCCCTCCGGAGGGGACGTCGTATGTACTTGCAAGTTCGATACCTACACGCGGAGTGGGACAGGCCTGGTACCGGTCCGTGATCTCGGGATCTCTTTTTTGTTGACGCTGGGGAATGCCGCTGACCCGAAGTGGGCCAACGTGGTCTTGCGACTCCTTATGCATACCCTCCTGCCGGGGGGCAGGCGGGTTATGTCGGGCTCTCCTCCGGGTGGGACCGGAGGCATACCGACTAAACCCCAGCGACGCTCGATCTCGGGGTCCTGGGTTCGATTCGTCAGGCAAATAGTATGTGTCGAAATTTTCGAACATAGATTTGGTTGGTGATCAGCATTAGGCAAGCGTGTTGATTAGGCTACTAACCTAGTCCCATCGTAGTAGCGATGACTTGATTTGTATGATGGAAGCCTTTGCCCTGCGGTGGGACAGTGTATAGGCTGATACTTTCCTTTACTTTAAAGTAGTTAATTGGATACTGCTAGAATTAGTTAAACAGCTATAGGCAATGATGCATTAATTGTAGTAATTAGTCAGTCATCTTTTTCATGCAAGTTTTTTTATGCTATGAATGAACAAGTATTCTCACTAATTAGTGAAACATAATGAAGTCTACATAAATTAGCATACCGGTGCAACATATAATGTTTTTAGAAAGGAATCTACATGTTTCTAATAAGCCGGTAATGTATACCTTCCGGAGGGGATCATGCCATCTGATGACCTATTTGCTCGAGTGCCTCCCTTTACTGGCATTGTATCTGATGGGAAGCGGTAACCGTACCCTGCCCAGTGGTAACTTAACCAGCTAGAGTTATTCATCATCACCATGGATCATTTCAGCCATCAACTCGGTCTATCATTATGAAACCGTGTACCCAAAGAAGAAATCCTAAGGAGAACTAGGGAAGTCGATGTTGGTAAGCGAGTGTGTGAGCTAAAGTGGAGATGGGCAGGACACGGCACAAAGTGCCCAAGAGTGCGCCAGAGGTCTTGTCACGGTTGTTGCTTTTTGTACGCGGTCTACACTCAAGACCTTCTCCAACAGCCGTCTGTTCTCTCACATTGAGAACGCATTAAGTTATTGCGCATTCATCATCATCAACCCACGCTCGTCCACTGCTGGACATAGGTCTCCCCCAATGCACGCCACCGCTCCCGATTTTCGGCCACTCTCATACAGCTTACTCCAGCCAGCCTTCGAATGTCGTCATCTCATCTGTAGCAGATCGTCCAACACTAAGTTTACCGAGTCGCGGTCTCCACTCAAGGACTTTATGGCTCCAACTCCAGGTATTGCACAATGATATCTCTAGTTTCGTTGCTCTCTACCCATACACACTTAAAACTACACTTTAAAGCAGTGTTTTTCAAGCTTCGCGACCCCCTGGGGGGTCGCGAAGCTTCTGTAGGGGGGTCGCCAGAGGCCGGGTACTTTAGAAAAAAAAAACAATCGTGCGTACGTACCGTATGGCGATGGAATAAATATTGATAATTCAGTAACATACACACATAAATGATAAAAAAAACCGAAGGGTCAAGGGGGTCGCGAAATATTTTTTTATACCAGGGGGGTCGCATCATGAAAAAGGTTGAAAAACACTGCTTTAAAGGGACGGTAGCGCTTGGGTGATGGGAGTTTTTCTGTTCACAAATTTTCAGTGTCAGCCCGAAATCTGAAAGGTGGCGGGTCTTCTACTTCCCGCGCCTCGAACAACACGTTAAGCCGTTGGTCTTGCGCCTGATCTCTCTTCGGTCGTGTCACACTAGTGTCCCATCGAATTAAGAGGGTAGGGAATAGAGAGTGCACCTGTGTTTGCGCCCAACTTTGGACACTATAATAATAAAAGACAACAAATGTGCGTCCTGAATATCTAGATGGATAGTCATCAGCAACTCACACTCGGTAAACGTAGTGTTGGACGCCCTGCGACAAGATGGGATGATGACATTCGAAGGCTGGCTGGAGTGGGCTGGATGAGAGTGGCCGAAAATCGGGAGCGGTGGCGTGCATTAGGGGAGACCTATGTCCAGCTGTGGACACTATAATACATACATAAATATTCTGCATACGTGGCTGATTGTTAAGATTGGCTGCCGTAGTATATCGGCTGGAGGATTTATTTATTACAGACTCTCACTATATTATGTTTAAAGTGGAACACAAATTAGCTTATTGTTTAGATAATTGATATCACCCAGAAATATTCCCACGGATTTCTGCGGCGTATCAATATTGTAATGTTTTAAGAATTCGTTTCTAGTTACTTCACAATAATTTGCGTCGCGTAATTTAATAATTGGTGTCGACTGTCGTTATTATAATGCCTCAGCGAATTGTATCACATCCACTCTTCACACACACATACTCGTTAATGTCCGTAAACCACACACATGGTAAATTAGAGCTGTACAACTAAGTTAGTTTAAATGTCAACTTAAAAGTTCTAACCTTACTTTTTATAGGTATATCGGCTTTAACACTTTCATGCTTATTAAAAACTTCTTGCATAATAGTTGCTTTACGGTTATTTGACTCCCGGCAAAAGTATGAATTAATGTTGTTCCTTTTAAGTGTCAATGTTAATTGACGTTTTCCCATAAAAAAAATGTTGTACAACACCCTCCTGTCAATGTTACTGATAGGCCTTCTGATCGTAGGCCAACAATGTATAACTAAACAACATTTTACATCGGGTTGACCTTTCATGTGTACAGTCGAGTTCAAAAATATGTATACACTTTAGGACCTTGTCACATACGTTTTAATAAGAAAGTGAAAATCGTTTTCTTTTTCATATGTACTGTGACAAGGTTCTAAAGTGTATACATATTTTTAAACTCGACGTACTTCTACTAACGAAGCACTTATTAGAAAAAGTAACAAGATTTTGTAAATTGATTAGGACTCATTACCAAAGCTCACGTATGTACAAAATTTACCTGCCTTTTTCATTAATGACCATTTTTGAGTTTAATGTATACGCACACTTACATTGTTTGGTAAAATTAAAGTTTACAGTATGCGTCAAACACGGCAGTATTATGTATTTTTTTGCGTACTTGTTATTGATATTGTTCTAATGAATATAAAGTTACGTTTAAAATTGCCGAAATTTGTAATAAAATACTTTTTTTTAAGGATTTTCCGATTTTTGATGACCTTGCGATCGGCGCACTAGGTCTAATTCGGATTATTCATTAGGCTAATATCATACATGACATCTGTTTTAACTCTTACTACATTTAGAACAAAAAAATCACGCAACATCAAACACCCAAGTGAGTGTGAAAGGCTGTATCTCGAATTCCATTTCATCTACAGGGACTAATTCTAGTAGTATAATATTAAAACGAATTGTTTTTTTAAAAAACCTTTACAGATAGATAATTCAAAAACATATCTTTAAGTTTTAATGATGACTCTTGCATAAGCGGGTGACTGGCATTAGTCGCTTTAGCAAATGCCGATTTTTTTAATGGTCGTCTCTGCAACTAGACGTCAGTTGTTAATGGTTAGGTTTGCTGTCATGTATGTGTCAGTTATACTTGACTGTCTTACGCCAAAGGTCCTGGACTTCTTGTTTTTTAATGTTTGTTCAGTGTCAGTGAGTTATATGTGTATTTAAATGTTACATCTGTAATTTCTCTGTCGTCAGCGTATGTCGTAGAGGTAAGCTACTTATTACGGAATTAGGTCAATGTACGAGATGTTGTAGAAACTTATTATATTCTTCCTATTCATGCCGAAGCTCTCACAGTTACGGATTTGAAGCTAAGTTTATATTGTCTGTTATTATGTATTTAAGTATTACTATTGTGGTCCTCTCTTGTCTGGATACCTATTTTTGAATTTTCGCTTTGTCCGAACAAAACTACTCGTTTTGCAAATCACGTCGTCTCGTAAGTCGAATGATTAAAAATTTTCCCTATTTTTGAAATCACTCGCTTAGGGTATTGCCAAGCTTGTCAAAGTATAGTTTTAACTCGTTTCACGTTGACATAAATGCGTCCACTCGCTTCACGGAAACGAGTGGTTTACACCACTCGTTGCAAAACGCTCGTTTTCGAATGATTCAAAAACGCGGATGTCAAAAATCATGTGAGTCACACATTTTTTAATGACACGACAATTCAAAAATAGGTCTCCTGGTCTCTGTAACACAAGTGCTTAAGCGACTAAGTACGGAGTCAGATCAATGTATGAGATGTTGTGTGACTTTTTTATATAACTCAACATTTTATAGGTCGAATTTGTCTGCCGTCTCCTGTACTAAAACGCATTAGTGAATCATCGAGTGCGTGAGTCCAATCTCCACCCCAACAGAAGTTAAAACAAATGGAAATTATGGAAAGTAAACTTTTCAAATAAAATAAAAATAAACCCTCCTGTAGAGGGTAGCCTCCCCGTCCAATAAAAAATATAATAACTTTTCTTTTTTATTCGACGTAATGGCAACGATTGTTCCGTTCTAATATTGGTGCCGTCTCTTTCTCGCGCAGATTATTATAATGGGACAGGCCCGTCGGCTGCACGCTAAATTTGGTAGCAATATCAAGTATTTTAATATTTGTTTTTTAGTTTTAATGAATTGAAACTCATACTGTGTTGGTTGAGTAATTGCTTTTGTTATTAATCCATTTTTGTGACAAAGATCTTTAGGCGCGTGGTATGGCGTTGTTGTTGTGTATTGGTTTCGGTACAAAATATCTTCAAAGTTCACTTCTGATGCATATAAATATTTAAGTACGTTATTAGGTTTAAGGACCTGTGTAATTAAATAAATAAATAATAAATTCCACATAATTTAAGATAAAACATAGTTATCTTCTTTTTACTCGTAATTTGTGTGCTTGCTAATGATAAATCATACTATATGTATTTTTACCACGCTTTTGTTTTTTTTTTACGTGATAGGTAGCCGATGAAAAGATGGATCACCTGATGGTGAGTGACTGTCGCCGTCCATAGACACCTGCAACACCAGTAGAGTCACAAGAGCATTGCCAACTATTAACTCTTCTCCCCCCAATTGGGCATCCGGTACCCACACTCATCCAACTAAAGCGCGGGCGCTGCTTCACTTCGGTCTTCTGAGTGGCCGTGGTATCACGGTTAAGCCGGCCCATTCATACCGAAGAATGGATAACACCCACGGTTAATTTGTACTAACAAAGTCATCATCATCTGTTATATGCTTATACGACTAAATTTACTATTGGGTAAACGTGGGATAGATGCCCTAGGAGGATAGATGAGTAACTTCTAAAAAAACACGTAGCGAAGTGACCAGTGCGAACACTACACTCATAGTTCTTAGGCATCTATCCTCCTACGGCATCTATCCCACGTTTACCCTTTAATGCATCTTGCATTTAGCTATATTTGTTTGCTTAAAATTACACATGACCTAAAAGTTTTCTCGCGACCTTTACATCGATTTGCGTCCTAGACAGTCTGGTTTAAAATGCAAACTAATTTAGCATTCTGTATAAAAATAAGCATTAAATGACGTAGCGGTTGAAAGGTCGCGCTCTCTTTTATCGAATGGGATGTACTCGCTGGTCTTCAAATGTTATATTGTTATACATACTTGATATTTTTATACTTAATAATAATACTTAATAATAATACAAATATCTGTTTAATCAACAAATATTTATGATGGTGCGGGCATCGAACCGACCAGCGCTCGACCAGCGCTCAAACCGTTGTGCTAAACGGGTCGTCCAACTGCATTGATAATACTAAACCTACTGCGATAATACTATGCCTTAATTTGTCTTAGCCTTAAAAATACAAATTATGTTAAAAAAGCCAAAACGTTGCACTCAAGTTTTATGTGTGAGGTGTAGAAATGACGAACTCTGATTCTGAGATGGCTTTTTATATTATACTTTTTTTAGATGCCTGAATTACAATATCAAAGGTTTCATGTTAAAATGAGATGATATGACGAAATTAAAAACGTCGCATTATTTATCGTGTGATAATAATTAGAGCCAAATTTTCATTCAATATGCTATTATTTAAAAACGTTACAGATTCCGACGTAAAGGTGCTTCTAACTAGTAGTTATAAAATTATGACAGAACATTATGTAACCTTGTTTGACATCTTACCTATAGCAGAATGTTACGCATAGTTATAAAATGTATCATGCGTTTGTAAATGCTGTGAAGAAGCTCCTTTAAAAAAAGTTATCACAAGTTAGTTGAAAGATTGCACTCCTATTCAACGTGTGAGGTTTACAGATGAATCCCGCCGGCCCTCAGACACAAAACAATTAAACACAGAAGGATGGCTCTAGCTGACTTTGAAATCGAAGGTTGTATAGTTGTGAGTGAGGGTACCGGAAGCCAATCGGGGGGAAAGGGGGTTAAAGGTTTGGTAGCGCACTTGTGACTCCAGTGGTGTTGCGGGTGTCTATAGTCGGTGGCAATTGCTTACCATCTGGTGACCCGTCTGCTCGTCTGCCACCTATCACATAAAAAAGCAGCATTATGTATCGTGTTTCTCCCGCACGTTTGTTTCTGTCATTCACGTCAAAACATGGCGAGTTCACTGTAACCACGCTTGAATGTTATAATGATAGGTGGCAGACGAGCTGACGGATCACCTTTTGATAAGCGCCTACAACACCAGTAGTCACAGGTGCGCTGCCAACCTATAACCAACCCTTTCCCCCAACCATGTTTACCATGATTGGCTCTCGATGTAGGTACAGTCAGCCACACTTCAGGTTACCACAACCTGTCCCTCAGTTGATATTCAACTCAATGTACTTGATAGTAAGATAAATAATAAATAAATAAATAATAAATTGAGACAACATCACATACATTGTCCTGGCCCCAAACTAAGGTTTCGCTTTGTGCTATGAAACCAGAACAACCAAGGTACTACAAACACCCAGACCCAACACAAATATTTGTTTCATCAACGAACATCTGTGTTGGTGCGGGAATCGAACCCGCGACCCTTACGTCTCAACCGGCGCTCAAACCATTGCGCTAAACGGGTCGTTAGATGAGAATAGATTGAAGATATTTGACAGTTTTGTTTACTTTGACCTGTGGCTATAGTATACATAGCTACCTTCTGCGTACAGTCATTTTGTGTCTCCGATGTCATTTTGTAGTATCACTTTCATTAGATAACAGTCATTATCTTGGTTTATAGCGTCTAAGAGGCAAGAAGCATCGCTCCTCATATACAAATAGCTATTCGGCGTATCATTATAATATCTATTGTTCTCAATAATAACTCTCGCGTGTTTTGAGCGCGGACGACGTAAATAATAATATGTGTGCCGTTGGAGGGTTGGAGTTCCGTCGTTTTGTAAAATGACGAGATTGTTAAATTTGTTCTATAAGAAGGTATAGGACGGCCGAGATTGTATTTATACAACGTTAAATTTTAGTCGATTTAATGCCAAAGCTATCAAGGTAAAGTGAATAAAGCCCCTTTAGCATGTTAGATCGTCCAAGTAAGCAAAATAAAAATAAGCTGTGCCATAATGAATGCCTGGTGAGTATTATCCTTTTTTGTATGGAACAGCTAATTTTATTTTGCTTATTTTGATGATCTAACATGCTGAAGTGGCTTTATTCGTGTTACATATTATGAGCGCTTCTGTATTAAAATGACTTAAATTCAACTGTGTGTATGACGACAGCCATTAAGTTCTGTAACGTAAATAAATAAATAAATTGAGACAACACCACATACATTGTCCTGGTCCCAAACCAGAAACAACGAGGGAACTACAAACACCCAGACCCAACACAAATATCTGTAAATACGTTTTGTACAATAAAGAGTATCTATCTATATCTAACGCACCTGATACTGATTTATTAATTATTATTAATTTATTTATTTAACATATAATTTGCTCCCAGACACGGAACAAACAGAAGTATTTGTCCAACGGAGATCGAACCCACGAAGCACGTATGAGGCAGGGTCACTACAAAACGCGCCATCGGGCCAGTCGAAATGCGAAATGTCCAGCGAATACAAATTAAAATGATCTATTGGTGAAACGACTGACCATAAAATGTACGGTGACTTATAGTTTTACAATGTATGCGTTGTTTTTGTGTGTGTGTGTGTGTAGGAATAATAACGAACAGATGGCGTTGTTTAAAGGAACTGCACCCTCACTCTGCGTATGAAGTGCCGTAATTATAAAAAAAAAACTTGAGTCCGTTTGTTGTGTGGGCAGAGATATTCTTTGATCTTTGTTTCATAATATCTAGGTAGTTGCAGAATTAGAGTACTAAACGCATTTTTAACAATACATACTGCCGCAGTCAGATACTAAACGTATTGTTATGTTTTTAAAATTTCGCGTTGCATTATGTCTTCACATAAACAGGACTAAACGCGACGAAATTAAATAAGTACATTATAGCACTTACTGCTTGACGTTTCGTTTGCGTTACAACAGCCGTGGTCACAAGCGATGGTTACTTACTTATTTAATTTCGTCGCGTTTAGCCCCGTTATTGTTAGTTAGTGTATGACAGTAAAATGAGAGTCGATATAAGAAATTTGACAGTTTTAGATAGGTACTCGTATTTATCATTGCACAGAAATAGAATATATGAGTGAAACAACAGCTAAACAGAACAATAAGGCGGTCTTATCGCTTATAGCGATTTCTTCCAGATAACCTTTTTGTATACTTTGATGGCCTACTTTTATTGCATTTGTGAAACAAAGCCAGTTAAAGTAGGTTATGTAAACCTAGGGTCAATATAAGACGTTCTTATTCAAAACTAGCGGCCGCCCGCGACTTCGTCCGCGTGGAAAAGTAACTTTTTACCCCCCTTTTAACCCCTTACAACCCCCTTTTCGCAATAAAAAGTAGCCTATGTTCTTTCTCAGAGTCTAGATCATCTGTATACCAAATTTCATTTAAATCCGTTCAGTAGTTTTGGCGTGAAAGAGTAACGGACAGACAGACTGACA
Organism: Cnaphalocrocis medinalis; assembly: GCA_014851415.1. NCBI lineage: Eukaryota > Metazoa > Arthropoda > Insecta > Lepidoptera > Crambidae > Cnaphalocrocis > Cnaphalocrocis medinalis. The sequence goes on along the minus strand of CM026273.1, from coordinate 5,281,980 downwards.
GAGTTACTTTCGCATTTATAACATTAGTTAGGATTTAACCAAAAACCGCCTTAAAATGAATTCCTCACTCGTGACAAACAGAAACAAAATAACTTCACCAGCCAATGTATACTTAGGAAGGGGCATATTGTGTTTTATACTCCCTTGAGCAAACTGCCGTTGTTAGATTTTTTAGTTTCCAACTAAACAAACAGACTGGACAAACATACAGTTTTGTGGACATATTTCTATTGAGATGTGCTTTATTATTTTAGTAGTCCCAGAACTTGCGGCGGGAGGGATCTTATGTACGTGTTTATTAAAATATTTTTTCCGTGAGAGCCACGCTTTGGCATGAATGGGCTGGCTCGACCGGAGTGATATCACGGCCTTACAGAAGACCGGTTTGAAGCAGCGTCAGTTTCGTCGAGTGAGTGAGGGTTCCGGAGGCCCAATTGGGGGGAAAGGTTGGCATGACACTTGTGACTCTACGAGTACATGCCGTCAGTAAGATCTATTGGGAAACTTGCCCTAACTAAGTTTATGTTCGTAAATGAGACTTATTATCAAAATACGAGTATACTTAGTTTTCGTCATAGAACATGTTATAACGGCCCCTTCAGGTCTAGTGGTTTGATTCTTTGAATATAACTCAGCTCACGCTTTATCGCATCTATGGAAATAACTATTATTAGGGAATTGACAAATTAGCAAACAGACCTTAGTTGTCCATTAAAGTATATCTATTTATCTATTTATGCTATAAAATGCGACATTTAAACTAGACATACTACTAAAGTATTTTTAATAAACCGCGCTCGACTATCCTCAGGTCGACCACAAAAGCACTCACCATTTATTTTAAAGAACGGGAAAAGTAAATATAATATAAGACAGTCGTCAACTATGAAAACAAAACGGTCCCAGCCTGGACAAACAGAAAAAAATGAGTCCACAATGCGGGCCATTAAAATACTCCGCTTCTACGCATCTTAATGTTATACGTGTATTACAATATTGCCCACGAGTCGGGACGGCTTCGCACTAAGGATGTTCAATCCGATCCGATACTTGAGATGGATCGATACAAGTAAAATGTGAATCGGATAGTGTAGCATAATCAGATGAATCTATATCTATATCTTCTATCTTCTATACTATTTTTAAAGAGATAACTTCTATGGACAACGACCAGGCTTATAGGTAAACCGAAAATACGAAACGCTTGCGCGATGTAATTGGACACAGCGCCATCTATCGGTTCATTTCTGAATTACGGTCCCGAAGCGAAGTGAGGGCGGGCCACTACTTCTAAATAAAGATAAACAAACGTAAAACATACGAGTATATTCATTTGTGTTTGTGTAAACTACAAAGTATGGTCTAAATACGAATTGGTTTATATTACAATAACATTAATATTTATCTGGCGGTAGGTTTTGTTAAATGTTTTATTTCATTAAGATTTAATCCTAATCGGCACTTGTGATTATAGGTTACTAAACTAACTCGTGTAAATATTACATTTGGTTCTCTTGAACCACCTAAAAATCCTCAGTGTAGCCGTTTTATACAACTTGTTTAATTCTTTAAAATACTTGATACGATACTAGATCGATCTAAAGAATCGTGTCAAATCTATAGGATCGATACAGAGTATTACGATCCATTGCGATACAGAATACAAAGTGCCCGGATTGTACATCCCTACTTCGCACGTTGTTTGTGTGTCATAACTTTATACGAATAGTAATCACACAACACTTCCTTTTTAAAGGAGATCTCCCACTATAGACATTAGACATACTCGTATAATCTTCTAAATTGTATGAAGACTAGGCCATCAACTACACGCCAATTTTTTTTCGCTCTTTGTCCATAGAAACGCCAAAATATGACCATTCATATTTTGGCGTTGAAGTCTTTTCACGGTAAGTATTAGTACATTGTTTTATACGTTGTATAAACTTAAAGCTATACTTATTGTGCGGGGGCACAGTCGTGAGATATAACCATTATTGTACCCGCTTTGTGTTATTTCAATATTTAATAGCCGTTTGACATTAATATGTAATGCCAGAATGACATTTCCATTTAATTTGAATGTCACAACGTCATAATTTTGAGTGTTCCCCGTGTATTTCTTTCGGTTTAGGTTTTGGTAACCCTAGATTTTGCAAAAAAATCTACCTGTTTTTTTTACCAATTATTTAATAAGGCCAAATATCTAAGTTACCATATTGCGATTATTTTGAAATTAAGTACCACACGGAAATATTTCCGGTTCAATTTGCTGAGCTGAGGGGACCCTAGGTTAAACATATGTCAAGTCATTAAGTCAGGTATGATACCAATCATAAGTTTAAACTAGGTTTAGCGCAGTCAGACTTTTGACGATTTCCAAAAGTCGTAGAGTAAATGTTGTTCAGAATGGTTTATAGAAAACGTGTTTAAAGTCTTGTATACCTACCAATAGATGGCGCTGGGGGTCAATTTCATCGCGTGTTTCGTGTTTTCGGTTAACCTATAAGCTCTGGCGTAGGCTATGAGATTAACCTCTTTATAAATTGCATAGAAGAAGAAAGCAATAAGTGCTAGAATGTACTTATTAAATTTCGTCACGTTTAGTCCCGTTTATATGAAGCTATTTGTATAATGCAACGCGAAAATTTAAAAACATATGTATAGAAGAAGATAGGAAGGCAAACGAGCAATCTATATTATGTGTAAGCAATTTGAAATCGTATTATATGTTGGGTTTGAGCATGCGCATGACTAGCTACCAGCGCAAACATTGTTATAGGTATTTATTATGAAACTAATATTGATTACATAATGTTTATATTAAAGATTGCGTAAGTGAGCATCACTGAATCACCTTGTTTGTATGTAATGTATGTATGTATAGCGATCACGGCTCTGACTGCCTCGGTGGCAGTGGGTAGTAACGAAGTGAGAGAGTCACTAGTATCTATTTTGTAATTATATAAAAAAAACACCCTTCTAATCACGCTATTTTATTTTTGTGGCTACCTCTTATGTGTCTTAACACTTACTAGAAAAGGTAGGTGCGATTCGACCAATACTTTTTCCCACAGTTAATCTATGGTATAAGCACGTATAAGGCTGTCCTTCCATACGAATCGGAGCGCTATACCATAGATTTATTCTCGAATAAAGATTGGTCGAAGCAACCCTTAGGCAGATAATAAAAAAAAAGTAATTAAGTTATTGTGCCAATCGTATGATATTGAAAATGTCACATAGTCACGAAATTTGGACACTACGAACTAAAACAATTTATACCGCATTGATACAACGCTTACCATCAGGTGACCTCTGCTGGTCTGCCAGCTATCACATAAATAAATAGATACGTAACCAGGATAGGCCACAACTCGTGACAGGAAATATATTATTATCTCTATCTTTTGTATTACATGCATAGGACCGTCTTACAAAAGCAAGTAGCCAAGTAGAGCTAAACATTACACCATACTACCACAAACAATTACACATTTTATGGTGTAATTTTTAGCCCTGGTCGAAGCTATTCTCGCAAAGGATGTCAGGATAAACCCACCCGTTTATTAACGAAAAGAAAGTCCTTTCACAATGCAATTACTCTCACATAATGCTAGGTAACTCTGAAACAAATTGAGGGAAAGAAACCGGCAATTAAAAAGCGTAAAACTTTATTCTGACCTCACGGAGTTTTAGTGTTATTCTTTGTTCGCCGGAAAACCACAGTGGCGTATTAATAAGAGAAACTTCTACCCTCATGACTTGCCGATTGTTAACCTATATGTAAGTATATATCTCAATAGTGGCCCGCCCTCACTTCTCTTCGGGGCCGTAATTCAGAAACGAACCAATAGATGGCGCTGTGCTCAATTACATCGCGCAAGCGTTTCGTGTTTTTGGTTTACCTATAAGCCGTAGCCTGACTGAGGTAGCGTTAGGACTTGCGGCCTTTCGCTCCCCACAAGTCCGGTGACTCTGTATAAAACCACACACGTAGGTTGACAGAACTACCTCTGACTGAGGTAGCGTTAGGTGCGTACAGCCACACATCAAAGTATACAAATCTGTCAAATTTCTTCAATCGACTCTCATCTTACTGTCAAACAAATTAGGTTGAATATCAATTGGTGAAATTTGATAGATTTTGGTAACCTGATGAGTGGCTGTCTGTACCAACCTATCAACGTTAACTAAAGGGGAATCGTCTCTCCTGGTATGGTCATGTAATGAGAAGAGATGAGAAACTTGTAACCGAAAGAGTGATGGGTATGAATGTAAATGGGTGGAGGAACAGAGGACACTCGGAAAAATAAATTATTGTTGCAGACATCGAAATAAAGCTGGTCAGGATTATATTTGGTTTGGGAAGGATAACATATTTTTTCAATCAAGATTTTTCAAGTAATCTCACTATTAAAAATAACTATGTCCAATCATGATTGAAAACAAAGGATTTATCAAGTAAATTGATTTTGTATGTTAAAACATTTTCTTTTTCAATTAGCGCGTAGCTCGTTAAAACGAATTTGGTATGATTTTTAATACCGTTTTTTGTAAAATGTAAATATATACTACCAAGATTATTCTTAATCTGCCGAGTATACTTATACAAGGTGTGTAGGTACAATATTTGAGAAAAATTTTGATACCATGTGGACACAAAATAGTTAGACACAGAAAGTTGGATTTTGTTGACATTAATATTGATGAGTTCATTAACCTATCTGTTAACAGTATATTTTCGATGTATTTTGAAAAGTCGTTCAACAAGTGTATTTAAAGTAGTTCAAAATAAAATGGTTGATAGAAACACGTGGTTACAAGGATGTAAATGTTCACAGAAATCCGTTTGCCAATTCATCCCGACCTACCAGTATATTCGTACGTGACAAATGTACCTATTTCATACAAATGCTTCCAATCCCTTAACAAGTGCAAAACTCGGATCAGCACAAAAAATCGACTCGCACCACGAAACTGAGATGTTGTTTTATTATTATTTTTAACACTAATAACGGGATGAGTAACACATAACAACTGCCACGGCGTATTATTTTATACGTATAATCTACGAATAAAATACAAGAGGGCAATTATAGTCCATTTGAAATGATAGCACAAGAACGTATATTATGATTCTAATTTGATACAAAGTCGAGTCCCGAAGCTATATTATGAGCACAGTTTTTTGTTTATTATAATATAAAAATTTAGTTCCGAATATGCGTGGGCTATGTTTCAAGTCAATAATAAGTATAATCTGAAGTTTCTGGGAAGTTAAGTTTTCTAAGTTGCTCCTAAATTCCAAAAATAATACTAGATGTTGATCAATGGCTTGTTTTATAAAACTAATGTCAAGTTTTGCTATCCATCAGGCTATGGTTCAACAATATAAAAAAAAAGTCTAAATACAACCTATTTACTTGAGTATTTTTTATTTAAGTAGTTAACTAGTGGCCCGGCATCACTTCGTTTCGGGACTTATTTAACTATTGCTTCCAATTTTTGCCAGTAGATGGCGCTAGGTATCGGCACACGTTCAAAATCAATTCCGAAACGTGTATGTAGGTTTCCTTAAGTTGTTTTCTTTCCTCACTGCTGCACTGCTTGGCTATGCTTACCATAGATTTGAAAATCTAGAAGTGCGCGATATCCACATGTATTAACTTTGAAATTTTATCTTTTTTGCAGGTACGTACTAAGACAATTCTACCTTCGGTGAGGCAGTCTTCTAGTAGGTAAACTCTTACATTTGTACGTCGAGCGAGTGGTGGTACTGTAGAAACCCTGCTTACTACTAGGTTATCCGTTTGCTGGTCTACCATTTATCACAGAAAATCTCAGGATTTATAGATTTATTTTATTAACCATGAATTATAAAAAAAGTATTTCAATGTGGTTTTAAAATAAGTAGCTTTCAAGATGTGAAATACAAAAGACGTAAGAAGTCACTTTTAAATTTTTAAGTACACAATACGAGTAGGTAATATGTACTCATCTCAAAAATAGCATTCAAGACTCCAAGCAAAGAAAGCGATATTGCTGAAAGGTTTCTTGAACAGTTTAAATGTTCCGATTTACCAATAGAAAGCTTGTATACTTATACAGTATACTTCATATTCTAAAGGAAACCTTGCATAGCAAACAGTTGCAAAGAAACTTCGATAGTATTATGTTTTCCTTTACATTTTCCATTCTTAGGAAGTGCCCTAATAAAATTGTACCTGTATTTTAATATTGTAAGAAACTTTTCTTTATTTCATAGGTAGATAGATACTTGTTTTGGCACAAAATATTACAGAACTTAATGCTATCCAAACATAGAATCCCAAATGCGCAGACAATATTTAAGGCAAGAGTAAACAGGCATCTTCTAGGCAAACGCGTGTCATCCTAGACCTCATCGTCACTTTCCATCAGGTGCGATTGTGGTCAAGCTTTCGCCTATAGTCTAATAAAAAACCCTTTACAACAACCCTATAAATGTGTCTAACTCTTCGATCAACAATATAACATGTTTGATCGAAGATCAGTGACAGAATACGGACATTGATCGAAGGTCAAATCGTATTAAACAAGGACAGTTTCTTCACAAATTACAATAATTTGGATAGGATTGAAGCATTTCGGAATGTTTTCTCATAATGATTCCAAGCTTTAGAGATGCTGATATTGATTACTGTTGTTTCACTATTTTATTTTATGTAATAAAGAAAATTTCTGTGCTATAAAGAATATCTATCTATCTATATATCATACAGTTATTGGAATAGTTATGTCAATTTCGATTTCCGACTTACTTTTTATCATCATAAATGTATTCACTCTTAGTGGCCCGCCCTTACTTCGTTACGGATTGCTATTAGTTTCTAGTACTTGACCAATAGATGGAGTTTGGTGTGGATAACATCGTGCAAGCGTTTCGTCTCTACAGATTTCATAAAGCCTGGTGGATGTCTGTCATTAGAATTGATCTATTTATAAATAGTATAGATTGCTCATCATTAGCTGACATTAGACTGACTAACTAGGGCAACCCCTGTACATACTACGAGTATAACTCAGAACACCCAGATAAAAGATTATATATTTTCCTAAATTGACTTGACCGGGAATTGAACCCGGGTCCTTTCGCGCCTCGGGCGAACACCTTAGCCAGTGCGCCATCGAGGCCGTCAAAAACTAATAATTATTTTTTAATATTAGTTAAATTAAATTCTCGTGTCTCCGTGTGTACTCGTTGACAGATAGTTTTTTCCGATGGATTCGGTTACGGTTACGGATGGTTAGCAACCCTGGCGGCTTTGTAATGAGCCCTGACAGGTGCAGGTGGCCGGATCCTTTGCTAGGACGTCACAGGTTGCTAAGGAACTGTTTTTATGTCACTTAATCATGCAATACTTCTGAGTAAAAAAATATTGCCAGTGTATCACTGATATAACTTCTGTGACTAAAATAGAATAAAATAGTTTTAGTAGCTGTTTGTTACCCGTGACTTCGTACGCGAGCAATAGTATCTTTGGGTAGCATTTTTTATTTATTTAATAATTTTCACATCCGTTCAGTAGTTTTTTCGTGAAAGAGTAACAGACAGACAGAGTTACTTTCGCATTTTTAATATTAGTTAGGATTAGGTTGTATTTTGATTATATTGGCTCCCATTCTCATTGATGCACAATAATTATGTTACTAAAGTAATACATTATTTGACGCTGGTTATTTGAAGTTTCATAGAAATAATCAAAAGTTGAGCTTTTCACGTCACGGCATCTTGGCAGACAGGATTGCGAGAAAGTGATCCCAAGAGTCCTGATTTCACATTTGAGTTCGGAACCCTAAAAAGCAAGCAAAGCCGCGGGCGGACGCCTGGCTCGATCATAAATAATGCATGCTCAGATCTATCGCGCGATAGTCTGTCCAAATTGATTCGTCGCAAAGGACGTCTGTACGTCTGTGTGGTCACTACATTTGTATAGGGCTGTCTAACAATGTGCTCTATAGTTCGTGCCAAATAAACTTGCAATAAAAGTCATTCACCCCACTTGTACCAAGAAGTCGTCAAAATTTGCGATACAGATCGCTTCCCATACTAAACTGTCGATAAAATTACATTTGTCGTGTTTCATAATACCAAACGTCAAAGTTCGAGAACTATTTTTGAATTTGAAGTTCGCACGTCACTTACTATTTTAAATGTGATATAGGAATCCGAATAGACCCTAAAAGAATGACGAAAATTTCCACCCAATGGCAACCTGATGGACGCCGACAGCGGGATAGGCCCAAAAAGCGATGCTGATAACCAACAGTTTTGCCCGCAATTGGCAACAAATGGCATTAGATAGAGATCGGTGGAAGGATTTGGGGGAGGCCTTTGCCCAGCAGTGGGACAGTATAGGCTAAATAATAAAAAAATAAGAATTAACCCCAAGACCCTTGCGTCTCAACTGGTTGAAAAACTACTGCACTAAATGTGCATCCATTCAGACTTTTCAGAGTAACTTGAAAATTCGTTTTTGGCGATGAATTTTGTTTCTTTTTCATGTTCCCAGCGTTTGGAATAGCCTTTGAAGCTACAGTAGAGGGTTGCATAGAGAAATTTTAACCAGTTTGTTATAACAGGAAATTTTTTGATATATTTTTCGAACGTTATGACGATTTTTGGGAACTCGATTATTTGAATTCGCTTGAGCGTATATAATAAGCAAGAGATTGTCAAAATTACAAAAGAGATTTTATTTCGTATCAGTTTAAGTGGATAAATAAAAATTACCCATTTGACAAATTCATATTCTCAGTCTACGTCGAAACACAGCATAATATTGTTCTTTATTTATTAGCGAATCGTAGATAACTTTAAATAACTAAAGAAGCAGTTAAATTTTATGCCCTAAAAACAAATAACCTTCAACAGCAAATAAAACTTCTATTCCCATTATCTTATTTCAAATAGGAATTGCGATAGCAAATCGCATTATGAATCAAACCTAAATTTCCCTTATAACCAAAAATCACTCTAACAAACCTGGCAGCCCTGAACAGTCCTAACTCGACACGAAATGCCCAATGCGTGGCATTTATTTGCCCCCCCGACGTTGCCGGGGCTCGAACCCACAGCCCATAGCCGGCCGACCGAGAGACAAGTACTATAATTATGCTCAATATAAGCAATGCAGCCACATTTTTGGGCGCAACAAAAAATGATAATTTTTATAACAATAAAATGTATCATTGTCGTTTGATTGGAGAGAGCCAGGTGCTATACGTTGTGCTTATACGTTGAAATTTCGGACATAATTGCTAAGAGGGCAATTATATGCATATTTATATGTTTTTTATACGAAAGAGTTGTCCGTCAATTTTTCGGTAATGACAGCTGGACTTATGCCTTCCCTAGAGGAAGTGGCTGGATTTTAATTTATGTATTAAAGGGGTCAGGAATTCGGGACAAGTGTGTCGTTTTATGCCAAATTTTTGACCAGAAATTTCTATTTACATTCCGTGTAGTTTACAATAATGTCACCAAATGGTTAAGTTTACTTTTTATCGTCTTTTAAATTCTAGAGGACACTTTTTTATGCGATAGGTATATAAGCAGACGGATCACCTGATGGTAAGTAAGTGATTGTCGTCACCCATAGACACCTGCAACACCGGTAGAGTCACAAGTGCGCTGCGAACCTTTAACCCCCTTTTATTATGCTGATGACCTCACAGTCCTCTCAGTATGGTTCGGCACAAATGACAAACAGAGACTATAGTGAAAGTGTTCGGGAGATATATGATACGATAACGCAGGTCAATAAACTCATATCAATGTCAGCTAGATCTTAAGTTCTGTTTTTTTTTCTTTGTGGCTACGTGTTCCGTGTGTTTACTATAAAGTTGAATATAAATACATTCACCAAAGTGCTTCCCGATCCAAGGGGATGTAAAGTGCACTCCCTAACCGCGACCCCCTCGTATTAAATACTTGCACTAATATCATAATAGTATCTCAAATTTGTCTATACTTATTGCGAAGCGAAATCGGGGTTGCATACTGACTGCACAATTGTCAACTATACAATGTAGATAATAAGTGTTATTTTCATTTGGTATTGTTTGGTTGTGGATATTGATTTTTATTGATGTTTTGCTTAAAAAGTTACTCTGCTATGTAAGGTTAGAATGGCGTGAACATCAATTTAACTAAAAGTAGTCAGATAATATTGGAATTATCCAGAACCCTTTTGAAGTAAAGATCTGAGTATGAAATTACATGTTAAATGTACAACTAAATCTATATAGATCTTTTTGTGTTTCCAATCTACTTTAACCTTAACCAAGCAACGTTCTTTCTTTAATTGGTTTTCAACCTTATCATATTACTGCATAAAGTTCGAAATCTGGTAGTCCCGTGTGGTACTTAAGCTGGTTAAACGTTAAGACGTTTCTCAATCAAACCATCTATGACCAAAATTGAATGTGATTCAAAATCGGACTTTAAATCTGCAACATTATTATTTTATTTTCATATTGACAAACCCCAAAATCTTTAGATAGATTGTGCCCAATTGGTTTTTAAACGGTCGTTGAATAAAAAGGTTTGCGCCAATCGTTTCTCTTTTGTTTTCCATATAATAGCAATTGTATAGCAATAAGTGAAAACAGATAATTATTATATTGGTGTTACAGCTTTGTATCAAAAATTAAGGAGAATCGTAACAAATATACCTTCGCGGTGTGAAACAATTGCATTGTGTGCCGACAATGATGGGCGTTTCAATAAAACAGAAAAACTGCGAATCGTTAAATAGTATTGTTTTAGTTGCAAAACTATTAAGATGTACAGTCGATAATACTATTGTGTGGTGATCAAAGAATATATTATGCCTTTTTTAATTGGGAGGGAGGCAAACTAGCAAGCGGGTGGCCTGCCGATTAATACAGCCACCTGCGGACTACCGCAACAATGCAACTATTATTAGCTTCTAAGTACGATTCAGTTACAGAAGCTCGACATTATTATACATAATAATATCGCGACGACTGTACATGTACAGTCGGTTGTACAGCTGTCACAGTCTAAGTACAGGTGTCAGAAGTATCAAATACTAAATTTCTTAACTATGTATAGTTTTTATGGGGGCTAAAGATTGGCACCAGCACTTGAGATTACTGGTTTTGCAGGTTCTATGGATGGCATATACCTATTACATAAAAAAATATAGTACCAGCTTATATACTGTCCTACTGCAGGGCAAAGACTGCCATCATAGAAATCAAATAGATATGACGGATTAGGTTATCATCACGCTCGGACTAATGTATTGAAAAAAATATATATTTCAGTGGAATCTTCTGTTTATTTATATTATTGTAAGGGCAACTAGTTCCCACGTACGGGAACGGGTCCGATACAATGTTGGCGGCGAAGTAATGGCGAGAATTTTATTCGCTCTCGTGACCGACCGCCGTCCGCCGAGCCTGGGGTCACAGCTCAAGTTGCCACGGAGTAAGATCACTGCACTGAAGGTACTTACTTACTCCAGCCCAACGATCCAAAATTAGTCTTGGCCTCCGATAAGAGATGTCGCCATTCGTCAAGGCCTTGTGCAGCTTGTCGCCAATCTCCTGCTTGCAATTCTTGCAGGTCCGCGTTTACTACATCCCGCCAGCGGTAGCGTGGGCGCCCTACTGGCCGATGACCAGAAAGTTGCCCAAGATATGTCCTCTTGGCGCCCCGATCTGATACCATTTTTCAACGTGGCCGAGCCATCGAGCACTGAAGATATTAAAGTAAAATGAATCAGCCTATATAGGTGCGTCCTGCAGGGTACTGGGTACTGTAGAGTTGAAGCCCATCTACAGTTCTTTTTTGATGTGAGATGTCAAAATATCATTAACGTCGTAAGGCCCAGACAGCAGACACAATAGAAAATCAATTGTTTTTGCCTCGTATGAGGACATCTGGGTCTTAAGACGTTAAACAACCAATGATGTTGAATTTGTACCTCAGTCTAACAAGACGCCAATTGTTCTCATGCGATAGGCCCTATGTGAACGATATCGATCAGACCTGAACGCAGGTCGATTGTTAAAGTGTACAAGTGTTTGCGCAGAAATAAGTACACTCTGTTCCTTACCAACATATTTGAATGGGATGTCATTGCAACAGTGAAAGACAACCGCATCGATCGTGAGGTCCTGGGTTCCAGTCCCAAGGTTAAATCTGAGAAGCCCAAAATTAAAAAAAAGCATTTGCCTACTCTTGTTTGCTGTCGCAATACTTTGTAACAAATAAGACTTATTGTTACAAAGTATTATTGAAACAGCGTTTTTTCCATAGACAATAAATGACATTATTAGGACCGTTCCACCAATGAGCGTTATTAAAATTTATGTTCCGTCCCTCCGATGGCACGTGTTTGCTCGTGTTCAGCGGCTGCCCTCTGCACCTCGTTACTCTATGGTTTGGTTGCAGCTGCAACATGTAATACGCTGATTTACAAAACGCCTAGGACCTATTATTTTATACTAGGAAACTAACATAATTTAGAGGATATGGGACAGTTTAGCTTTAGCAATAACAAAAATGGGCCAAAATGGTAGTACCAACGGATGTGATGCCGAGCCATCGCGTCCGTTGTGACTGTAACGCGGGCTCTCCTCTTGCTGATCATCACTCTGAGTTGAGCCCATTTACTAAGTCAATATAAAAAAACACATTTTAGGGTAGGTACTGAACCTCAAAAAGAAATAACGGAACCCTTAATTAAAATATTACTTTGTTGTCTGTCTGTCTATCTGTCTTTTTATGTGTCGCGCTTGACCAGTTTTATTCACGATTATGTACATGTGTTTTCATTCTGGTCATGCATTTTATTTAACGCACGCCGATGTTTCATCATCGCGTACCTTGTATTTTGAACTGAACCGAAACACTAAGTACCTCTACCTTTACCACTATAATCCTCTTATCTTATTAAAAAATAAACTAATGCTGGTGATGGCTTAAAAATGATGCTGCCGCTTTTATAAAATTGACAAATGAAGGTGACAGCGTCAGTTTAAAACCTTGACTGATCAGTTATAACACAAGTAAATTTGTAGTCAAGTTTTTTATTCTTTATGAGTACCTAGCTTGTAAAAAATCTGATTTGCCCCTCTGGCCCAGAACTTGGGTACGCCCTAGTGCTAGCCATATCTCAAAGCAGCGTATTTCAAACAACACCCGCCACAGTTATATTATACATGAATCAATTTATTCGTGCAGAGCTCGCGAGCGGCTGCATATTTTTCAATTACGTCAATTTAAAATAATACTTAATTTGCTATTGTGACTCATTGGGAGCATTGTGTCAGCCGCTCGGACGGGTAAAGCGGAGTTCACATTGACCGACGCGAATTACGAATATACAGCTTGTACACACAATAATAGGCTAGTAAAGTATCAGCCTATACAGGGTGTATCTGTGAACATTTACATCCCTTTAACCAAGTGTTCTATCAACCATTTTGAACATTAGTTGTTCAAGAACTTTTCGAAAGTCATCGAAAATTTTTTCGACGCTCCATACAAAATGATCGAGTCACGTGACAGAATTTGTTTGAAAGTTTGACATTTTTATGCGAGTTTTCAAAAGTCATAAAACGAATTTTGTTCAGAATGATAAGTAGAATACGTGGTTAAAGGGATGCAAGGGCATGCACATATTTTTTCTTAAAAGATAACATAAAAAAATATCTAAAGATTAATGATCTCGAAAAGTTTAGGCCAATAAACTTTCCTAATAAGAATAATGAGGTCCTTAATGATTCCTAAAACCTAGTTATACCTTTTAGAATATTCATTTATCGGTCGAAGAATTTGTCTTGAAAACTAACGGTACGAAAGAATATACATAACTAGTAATTCCTTAGTATTATTTATTTTGACTCGGGAATGTTCGCTTCGCTCTTTTTTACTTGCAGATGTTGATAATAATATCAAATTTAACACACGTTGCATGCAAATTGCTAAACGCTCCTGGTATTAAAACTACTACTTTAACGTTAACAGAATAGGGCTCATAATTGAGCTGTAATTTTTTGATGCCGCGTCGACTGGAGTACAGCTACATTGTATGGAAACATATAGAAAATAATCGTGGTCACAACATTTGCACCTTTAAATAAAACTACTCTTGGAGTTTTCCTTGGCCAGATCGGCTTGTGTACAGTTGCATACATCTTTCATAGACTATACTATTTATAAAGAGATAACTGCAATAGACAACGACAAGGCTTATAGGTAAACCGAAAACACGAAACGCTTGCGCGATGTAATTGGACACAGCGCCATCTATTGGTTCATTTCTGAATTACGGTCCCGAAGCGAAGGGCGGGCAACTAGTCTTTCATAGATAGATAACAATCTACTAATGGAGAGCATCTAACTAACCTTTAACCCATTTTCCCCCCAATTGGGCCTCCTCCGGTACCCTCACTCCCTCGACTAAACACAGCGCAGTCGCTGCTGCACGCCGGGTCTGTGAGATCGTGGTATCACACCAGTCGAGCCGGCCTATTCATCCGAAACGTGGCTCTCCTACGGTTTAAAAAGCTTACAACCATAATAAAGGCTTTTGCTGAAAACCAGGTGTTTGAAAGGCGATTACTAATTATTTTTTATCGGATTTTTTTATTTTACTCGGTTAAATGAGGACTAATAAAGATACTCGTATAATAAAGTTTAAAAAATCACTAGAATACTCTGCCAAAGAAAGAAATCCTAAAATGTGAGCAAATGAAGACAAAAAGCTATCTTATCTCAAACATTTAGTGCAGAAAAAATATACAAAAAACTGAAATAAATTATAAAACATAATAAGCGTAAAATATTACGCCACTAAACACGAATTTGATTAATTATGTTCGGTAGTGCCTACCGGTTTCTTAGTAAGTTGTAATTATTTAGAGTCGGTGGGAATATTTAAATTACTTAAGTAAATGATTCGTATATGTTACCAACATTACATTTACAACATAGTTTTGCGATTTTTACAGTTGGTACTTAATTCGAATCTGTGACAATAGATGGAGCTGGGTATCGCAGTAGTGTTTCGTCTTTTTGGGTCACAACACAATTATAAGCTTTGAGGTGTTCTATAGAAATTATCTCTTTATGAATAGTGTTAGTATGGTAAAAAATTTACCTTATCATCAAACGTTACAATTTTTGAAAATAGTGCAAAAATAGATTTAAAAATTCACAGTACCTACTTAAATAAAATTTAAAATGTGTGTCGAGAGTTTGAAACTCCGAAATTAGTAAAAAATTATCTAGTTTAGGAGCTAACAGCTTAATAGTGCTCCTTACCTTTGGCCTTAAGAAAATAGGGTTGCCCCACACGATGGAGACACGATGTTTTTTACGATTCAGTTTGCTAATTCGGTGGGGTATGTCGGTGACTCTGGTTCTCTGTCGGATTACATCATTTCTGATGCGGTCCTTCACAGATACTCCGATCATAGCCCTTTCCATAGCTCTTTGAGCGACTTTGCTGGTCGTATCGGTCCGGAAATACCGCAGTGATGTTCTCCGGTACTATCAGTAGGAGAAAAAATAGTCTAAACACTTCTCCAAGTGCTTGTACAATCTAGTTCCAATCGGAATGGACTGCTTAATAGATTTACATACATTTTAGTATCGCCAGGTTTCATAAATAAATAAAATATCCAGTCCAGTTGCACATAACTATGTTTATCTAATTAATATACATACTATCATCTTGTGTAAGCGTTAAAAAATATAAATATTATGTTTTTGTTGACTTATTCAAAACTAGCAACCAAAATATTCTACAACTTTTTTAACAAAAAAAAATATTGTTTTTGTATTTGGTTTTGATATAATTAAATTTGATATAAAAAAATCGGTAGTTAATACCGTTTCGTTGTACGCCCTCGGTGTCGGCACCAAATGCGCAGGGGGCAGTCAAAATTATCACAAAGCTTCAGTATAACCTAGTTCAATTGCGCATACCTAATCTATAGACTAGACGTACAGATAGAAACACTAATATTGTCAAAGTTCCTCATCCCACTCTGACCTTAATGTCAAAGGGAGTTAAGGTGAGAATTGTATGAAGGAAATCCACTGTCTGAAACCGTGGCTGACTGTACAATGTTGCCGGAGCGTACCCTCCCGTTTATTTGGTTATATAGCCGTGTTTAACTTTAATTGACTAATTTATATTCAAGTTGCACTGAAGAGTGGTTCTACTATATTATTTATGGGAGGAATTAAAGCAACTACTGTAACGTTTTGTTAAGTTTTAATGTTGCCAACTAGCCGCTTTGTATGTCTCAATTTTTTAACGTTCATACATTAAGGTATTAATGAATAATATAGAGGCGAAGATGGAGTTGGTTTCGTGTCAAAAGATCCGTACATTGGGACAACGTTATTTGACATGAAATTTGCAATGACAAAGGGATGTTATAGAAAAAATAATCTATAGGTTAATGTCCTCGATTACAAGTTACTCTACTACTACTCTATTGCTGTTGCAGGTGTTTATGAGCGGTGGCAATCGCTTACCATCAGGTGATAAGTCTGCTCGTCTGCCACCTATCTGATAAAAATAGTTTTTAGTTTACTGAGCACTTTAGAAAGCATATGAAGAAAATTTAATATTTTATATTAGTTTTCAATGCTAATGTGTTACATCATTTCGTGACATGTTCCACTCTGTATTTACCAATAGATGGCGCTAGGCATCTATCGAATCGTGCTAGTGTTTCGTATTGTAGGTTTGTATATAAGTTTTTTCGATGTTTGTATGATTTACCTCTTTATTTATTCTAATTATAAAGAGATAAATTCTATAGACAGCGACAGTGTTTATAGCTAAAGCAAAAATGCGAAACGCTTGCGTGTTGTAATCGCGCCATCTATTGTTAAAGAGTGGGACTAATGTCCCGAAATAAAGTCCGGGCGGGTAGCTATATAAAATAATAAAATTAGTATAGGTCTAAGATAGATAAAAGATAACACCAAATATACCAAACATTCGTGTGATGAACACTTGTGTTTGTTCAGTGTCTGGGTAACACAAGTGCTTAAGCTACTTACTACAGAGTCAGGTCAATGTATGAGATGTTGTGAGAGGTATTGTTGTAATTAAAAGACAAAAACGATTTTTGGTCCAAAGTTACCTTGATCATAATTAGATTATCTACATATCCGTTCTTACGGATCTCTATACGTTTAATCCATCGTCAGATTTAGACTACGTTGGTCTTAATTAATGAGTTATATTTGGAAGATAAGAGTAAATTAGTATTTTAAATTAAATTCTTCATAATGTTGTGTAGGTAATGTGATGAAGAATTGCTGTCCGCAGTTATAACGGTGACTTATGACTTAAATTAATTATGATTATATTAAGATATTATAGGTGGAAAATTGAGTTATTATTTAGTTTAATAGAACCACTATATTACAGGAAATAATTAGACACAAAACGCTGGTGTTGCAGATATCCATGGACGGCGGTGGTCACTTACCATTAGGTGAGCCGTCTGCTCGTTTGTCCGCTATCCATACTTAATATTATAAATGGGAAAGTGTGTCTGTCTGTCGGTTTGCCTGCCTGTTTGTCTTTCATTCACGGCAAAACGGAGCCGACGAATTGACGTCAATTTAATTTTTAATCGTCGTGCCTCTCTAACCACTTGACATTGGCGGAATCATCGCGTTTCGAAGGCGCGTGTCCATAGCCATAAGTAAGTGGAGATAGTTGTAAGGATGGAAAGTAACATAGGCTACTTTTTGCCCCTCCATGCTGCCAAAAGACCGTGCCAAAAGCTAGTAATGTATAAAAAATTACGGTATCTTAAAAGTACGTTACTTTTACGTTAAAGTTTATTTCTTAAGACATCAAACAAAAATGGTTCACTCACCCTTTCGCCATAAGCCGTAATGCTTCTGCATTGTGGAAAATAAAATGTTCGTAACACTGGACGTGGACATAAATTCAAGTCAGAAATCGTACTTCAAATAAATGGGGTGGTTCCATTATTGTGTCAATTCGATATAAATTATTATTATAAATTATTGGTGGTTGTGGTTTCTTTCTCTGAGCTAAGCAAACCTCTTATTCATATGTCGCTCATTCGAAAACTACCTGTAGTTACAAAAGTTTTGTAATTTTAAACCGTGTTACAATGGATCAAGGTTGAAAGGCTGTTCAAAATGCGTACGCGCATGGTAGACACCTGATTGCTCTCGAAAAGCCGTTGTAGTATTGAATTTTAATAGAGATGTGGGAGTGATGTAGGTAACCGCGCAGGTGTCTAGATCTCATTATGTGCTCTTCATACATTTTGTTTCACTTATTATTGGAAGCTTAATTATTAAAACGCTACGAGAGGAATGCTAGAAATAAAATCATTTATTTTGAATGTATAGTGGTCTGAAAAATACAATTTTTTTGTATATTTTGTATTTAAATGAATAAAAACTGCCAGTTCTTTATTTACTTTAAGTATTTTACAGTTAGCATCAAAATAATCTTGGCATTCAAACCTACAAAAATATCTTAAATTAACCAACACAACTCTTAACACATAATTTACGGCGAACAACAACAAAAATGCAACTTGAGTATACTGACATACAGTTGTCTTTATTTGAATGCTCAGATATTTTTGGTAGGTCTGAACCCTCTCTGATCAAAATGATCTTCATTTTAATGCTTACCGTACCTAAAAAGAGATCGTATATGGAAGAGCATACACGATACCTTAATGTCAAAAGACAAAAGTATTTCGTAAAACCTGACGAATTTCTAAAGAATACAGTCGGCTGCAAATAGATGTGTAATTATACTTTATATTTTATACTCACCGCGCGATGCAGTTAAAAACGTATCACAGATATATTTTAAAATTGATCTCCTTTTTTTTACGTCGTGTATTCATCGTTTGTTTAGATCATGTCAGTGTCGTGGAAACAAAACTAAACCTACAATAATATAACAAAGGAAAAAGTCATACATCAAACTACACCCATTCATTAGTTCACCGAATAATAATTCCCAAATTGACAGGCAATTTAATATGAGCTTATTTAGTTGTTTTTATAATTTTTTCGACTGCCAAGTGTCACGGTCGAAAGGTCGCTATAATGGCACCCGTAGTTTTGTGTCGTAGTCACGTGGACTGGTATACCCGTACATTTCCATTAAAATATGATCATTAGTACGAATGTAATAAAGGTGTGCGTACAATGTCCATATTACGGTTGTATGTGCAGTTGGGGTTGGACGACCATATGACTGAGACGCATGTGCTACTTTTGCACAGCCGAGATGGGGGGAGGGGGACAACGACAACACGTGTTGCTGACTGTACATACATCTCATTGCTTACGAATGTTCTGTACGTTTTATTGTTGACTCATATTTTTGTTTTAATTTACGAATGACGAAATGTACGAATATACTATAATACTTAATTCTGATTACTCAATTTATTTATTAAAAGATATTAATTACATCAGGGCCGGTAAAACTAAATAAATATGGTGGCAGTGAATACCCCTTCCCACACTATATCTTAAGACGTAAAATATGAATAGCAGTTTTGGAAATCTAAGATTTACCTACATTTTGCTGAAAGCCCCTGGGGTGTCTGTTCATCACAGCGCGATTGTGGTCGGATACCCCAAAACCAAGCGCAAACGCCGTTTTGAAAGTATGACCCTGCGCTTGCGCAGCTGAGGCAGACAGACGATGTGTTCGATGCCTTGCGAACAGGTGCATAGTGTACAACTGGTCTAGTCACTTTGAAACATTACTTTGTAACTACAATTAGTACTATATGTGACACGAGCGAAATTATAAAAAACGAGCCTTGACGAGTTTTTTGATAGCATTCGCTAGTGTTTTAATATCAAGTTATGTGCAGACTTTTTTAAAGATAAAGATACTTTATTTCTTGAACATGTGTACAATAGTTGTAATATTAAGAATAGTTTCAACATGCCATACCATTACGGTGGTAAAATAAAACTATTAAATCTAAAGTAGCAAAACCAAAATAAGAACACCCAACTAGTACAGATTAAAATAGATTGTAATAATTCGATTGAATTAAATTAAAATGTCAAAGTATAACGGTCAATAAGTCATCATTGAATTCTTATACCTATGACCACACTATAACTGTAGACTCCCCCCTCGAAATGATCTGTCAAGTTAGATGATACGGCGAACCCCCCCGCCTCGTATTGATTATGAATATGATCCATTTAGTCATAATCTTCCTAATGACTAATGAATGACAACAAGTAATGCAGGATCGACCAATGTGGCGTTCTTTTGTTTCGGAGGCCCAGGAGACCTATTTTTGAATTGTCGTCTCACTAAAAAATGTGTGACTCGCATGATTTTTGACATACGCATTTTTGAATCATTCGAAAACGAGCGATTTGCAACGAGTGGTGTAAACCACTCGTTTCCGTTAGGCGAGTGGTAGCATTTACGTCAAATTTATTTTTCTTTTTCTCTTTTCCTGGCAAAATATTTACGTTACACCGAATACCGGTCCTACAAATGTAATACCGATTATAGAATTTTCTGCGTGAAACGAGTTAACACTATACCTTGACAAGATTGGCGACACACTAAGCGAGTGATTTCAAAAATAGGGAAAATTATGAATCATGCGACTCATGAGACGACGTGACTTGCAAAACGAGTAGTTTTGTTTAGACGAAGCGAAAATTCAAAAATAGGTCTCACTCGTTTCGGGTCGCTGAGCCAGCGGAGTAAGTAAGTAGTCATAACCGATAACAGCTAGAGACAAATAGCTAGGCCCTCCCTGTGAGTCCACTGTGGCTATGGCCTCAAGTAGCAACGTAGCCACGAGAGCGGTTCGTTAGCTGGCAATAGGAATTATTATATTAAAATGTCAGACCGTGCGTGTGTCAATGCTCTCATACATATTAAACTTCATTTGGCCGCCGGGACTCGGCTTATTAAACTAAATATATTATATTGTGAGCTTCTGACTGCTACTTGTTGATGACACATCGCATACATTGTTCTGTTAAGTTAAAAAATAATGAAGGTCAATGAAATTAGTTACTTCGTTGTATAAAGACGCCATTATAACTGTTGCCTAGGAAAATATCAGGTGAGATAAAGACGAGACCTTTTTTGATATGCCATAAATTGGGTTTGCAAACCGACTTCTTATAAAAGAATTGTTGGATATTTTGTCCTTTTTTATATGTGATCTGTTTGTAGTTGTCAATTGGTCCCTTATTAAAAAAGTGGACCAATGCTACTTCAAAAATTATGCTGTCAATTTCATAAAGATGACCAAAAAAATTGACAGCAATATTAACAAGAGTAACTTTATTCAACGTTTTGTAAACCTCGATGAGACTTGTTGTTAATATTAATCGGCCAAGTTGTAGAAATTTGTACCTACCTTTCTTCTTTCAGCTTTTAATATTAGGCGGTATTTACATTGGTCCATAAGTTGGTTGTTAGTCAGAATGTGGGTCTTCCGTTCGACGCTCCAGCTACTAGTATACATACACCCCTGTGGGCCTTAAGACTTTGATTTGCCCGCTGTTGATACACGATCTATATTCAAACTTCCCGCGCGGCGGCGGGAGCGATTGTCGCGCCCTCTAGCGCATTCAACAGCAAGACGACAGATAGGTCTATCTACAAGCGTCTCCGCGCCGGTCTTATAAAATTCATCAATTATAAAATGTAATTCAAGCTATTACAAGTATTTTTCAAGTCCTCACATCTTTCATTTAAACAATCTTGAACACGCAGCTCGCATGTGGGGATTAACGACCTAAGTCAATTTCCCCCAATCCCTATTTCCAGTTTCAAATCCATCTATATCCTGTATGTCAAACCATTATTTCTCAAACATGAAAAAACAAGTGCAATATAAGATAGCTACTTTAAAATTTAAAAGACTGGCGTTTTTTTCTTCGGTTTTAATTGTTTTCGCAATTAACTTTGACGATCTCTCATCGTAATTTTATAAAGTTGAAATGCTCACCGGCGCTTTTGATAAATCACAGTCAATTATTTTAATAAATTAATTATTCTTTATAAAGTAAGTGCACATTAAAACTGGACTCGAATGCCGTTGTTTTCTCTTAGTAAGTTCCATTAAAATGTGCAATGAAAAAATAAACTATTAACTGTACGTGGCGTATTTGGCGGTAGATACTTATTATTGCAATTCTCTTTTGTCTGATTATAAATTTACCGGCCACATTATAACAATGCGGACTGCTCGGAGTATCTTTGAAGGACCGCATCAGAAATGATGTAATCCGACAGAGAACCAGAGTCACCGACATAGCCCACCGAATTAGCAAACTGAAGTGGCAGTGGGCTGGTCACATTAGCCGCAGAACTGACAACCGTTGGAGCCATAAAGTCCTTGAGCGGAGACCGCGACTCGGCAAACGTAGTGTTGGACGCCCTGCTACAAGATGGGATGACGACATTCGAAGGCTGGCTGGAGTGAGCTGGATGAGAGTGGCCGAAAATCGGGAGCGGTGGCGTGCATTAGGGGAGACCTATGTCCAGCAGTGGACGAGTGTGGGTTGCGGATGATGATGATGGACTGTAAATTGTTACATTGTATGTTACATTGCGAGTTCTCTTTCACTGTGGTGGTGTTGTCTGAAGATTGGTTGCGCACTTTTGACCTCACTTAAGACCAGCGTGAAGCAGCCTGCGCTGTGGCCTATATTCCATCGAGTGAGTGAGGGTGGAAGCCCAATTGGTAGAACGGGGGTTAAAGGTGGCCAGCGCACTTGTGACTACTGGTGTTGCAGGTGTCTATGGGCGACGGCAGTCGCTTACCATCAGGTGCTCCATCTGCTTGTCTGCCACCTATCTCAAAAACAAAATTCTTAACTCCAGTGTATAAGCTACTCCTACTAAATCGAGTACTATGTTAATTTTGTCTGTGTTTTCATTAAGCAATACTAATGAATGGATCTGCCATAAACGGAGAAAAACTTTCCATAGATTGGCTTAGCTTACTGCCGCACTAAGAGAGAATATTATTAATTTAAACTTTAATTGTCACTTAAGTAAATATATTGACCCTTATTTTGGTATATACATAACGACTATCCATAATTAAGATAGTGAGCATTAAGGTTACATGACGGACGTGTCTGAGTGTGACAGCGAGACGTCTGATCTTGACGTCTTATCTGGTCTAAGGTAGGTATTACAGAGAGGTCGAAGACAGGTATTGTGTTTAATATTAATTTATGTTTGATGCCTTCACGCATTTCTGAAAAAACGGGAGCTGAACGAGACAGGGACAAAAAAGTAACAACAAAGTAGTGAGGTGGAGGAACCGGTTCATAACCAACTTCAAGATACATTTCAAAAATGGGAAGGGTTCCATTCGACTAAATATTTGATACTCGATTAATACAATAACGAATCGATTTTGACAATTTTACCTTTGATATACGGTACCCTAACGGTCAGTTCTCGAACTGGTCCGCACAATGTAGTGTTCTTGCTGTAATTGGCGACGAATGGCAGCTGATTATCTGCTCCGTACAATTTAATATTATGCATAATTGTCGCAAATTAAATATCTACTGACGATTCAGGTTGTAATCAAATAAATGGAATTCAGCTCGAGGCAGGGCTGGCAACAGGGTTTCAAGCGAGCGGTGTCATTGCAAAGACTGCAATTTTACTAGGTATTCAATACGTACAGCCACATAATACTTTGATAAATTACAATTACAATTCAGTTTAATTGACAGTTTCGTATTTATTTTTTTCCTTGTATTTTATGTTTCTTAAAAGAAAAACCAGAAGAGCTCTGCCGACAAACTGTGTCACAGTTTGGTAGATGATGTATTGATTTTTATGTATTATTCAGAAATCAGAAATCATTTATTTTCAAACAGTTTTTAGGAAGGACGTGAGATGTGAATGGGACTTGACGCTTGAATATTTCACAACGCATTTTTTATAGAGCATGTGACAGCCCTAAGTCTAGTTGACACTCCCAATTTTTACGATTTGAATTTTAATCCTTACCCCACAGACATACAGGACATAATGATGTTAATCCCGTAGCACCGTGAGGGTGTGCGTATCGGGCGGAAATTAATTGCACTGCTATTATAGGCGATGAAGGAAACCGCAGGATAGTTCTTGTATTTTCCTGAGACGATATTAAAGCTAATAAATTATGTTAAAAAAAATATGTAAAGTTTTATATTAAAAAAAACCTTCAGTACAATGCTATTATCAGACTTAAAGTAGCCTAAGTATTGTGTACGAAGGTACTACTAATATTCATGTGGTTAATTTAATAACAACGTTATTATCTTATTTTTCAGCATTCGTAGTAGCGTTTGAGTAGCGGTAAGATAAAACAAAGTAACGAAATAATGCTTTACACTCTGATTCATAATCATGTAAAGTAAACTGACAGATGAAAATGACAAGTTTCTATGCATTTTGACATTTTGCATGTGTCAAATTGAGTGATAATGTATGGGGATGACACATTGACATCAATCAGTTTACTTTACATGATTATGAATCAGAGTATAGTTTACATTCATAGAAAGGAGTACGACAAAAAATTCACAGATAACCACTTTCGTAGATAAATAAGCTGTGAATTTTTAAAAGAGCTATTGCAGAGTTCACTCAACACGATGCCACACGTCCCCCCTTCCCCCCTTTCTTGACACTAGCTTATCGCAAATTTACCTCAGCGGTGTGAAGAAGGGTAATTGGGCTCGATGAGCCGCTCGAATGGCTTAATTTCTCGCCTTCGCTGAGCTCGAGCGAGCGAGCTGAGCGGAAAGAGCTGAGCGGAAAACGCTTTTGGAATCTTAAAGATAGTTTTTACAGATGAAAAACCCTATTAGATGGTATTATGCGCGTTAAGTGCTTTTTTTTTTCCCAGGGGAAACCATCATGGCCTTCACCTTCACATGTGGGGAACAAGGTGGTGTGTGGGACTCTAACCCTAACCAAAACCCCTGGGGTGTCCATCTCAGCGCAATCGCGGTCGGATACCCCACAGCCGGGACTGGACCGACTGCAAGTTGATTGGTAGATTTTCAAGTGACATGTAATAATGATAAACAAGTCGAATCAAATTAATCTTTATTTGCACAGGCTCATACATAGGACTTACAAGTCGTCATTTATTAAAAACTTTTATTTATTTCTATAGACATTTTTTTTTTCATTACATAAACCAAAACATAAACATGACTTTTTTCTTGTTTTTTTCTTTTTATGGCTTTTTTCTGTCATTGGTGAAAGACATAATAAATTCGGCCATTAACTATTGTTTAAACCATCTGAACTGGTTTTACGACAGGCACACTTAACGCCATCTGTTGGTATAATTTGGAAATAATAGCAAAATTAAGTCCCAAAACGGAGTGAGGTCGAGCCATTAGTAATGTTATAGAAATGTCAAATTGCCATAATAGGGAATCCTAGTGCGGGAATCGGTGCCTTTGTAATATTGTAAGCCTTTATCAAAATAATTTCATTTCAAACATTACCTTCTGTACGGTACGATTCTTACTCGTGCGATCGCGCCGTGCAAGTTCATAATACTTTGAAGTTAAACAAACTCTAATTAAATTTTAAACAATTTTATACTGCAAGTGTGTGTATTAAAAAAACTTTACGAATGCATCACGGAAGGTATGATAGCACTGTGCAGTTGATGCCTCCTGTAACTCTCAGTTTTGAGTTCTATACAAATCCGGTTAGGGTCGACTTTCGTTTGCCTTCCAATGGTTTATTATTAGATTGTATGTGCGTCGGGGCAAAAATTACTCGGCGCAATATATGGTGCGCATGGTCCGTAGCGAATCATATTAATAAGTTTGCTTTTTATCAATAACCCATAAATATGGTGTATGCATACCCACAACTATTGTCGGTCGTCTTGTTCCCGTGTTTTTGTTACAGCGCAATTAATGTGCATGCAATTTCATTTTAATTAATGTTTAAACGGTATCTTAAATTATCTGGTATGGGTGTTCTTTTTTATAACGTGTTATTATATTGCACGGACCAACACGGCGGCTGCTAAGTATGGAAGCGCAAGGAGTAACACTCTTTAGTGTTGCTGTCCAAACACAGCGCGGGAGTTCCACGGCAATCACGGTTTGTAGCGGACTAAGACCTTCTGCGCGGCAACTGTCCAATCATAGCACGGCAGGCCGCGCGCACTCTGTATGATCTTGTTAGGTAGTGCAACTTAGGGTTAACGACCTCAAACGTTACATTAGTATGGATACGCCCGCTCTACGACTTTTGAAAAATTCGTCGAATTTTTTTTCGACTCCCCATAGAAAATGAGTAAGTAATTTGTATCAGTTGCAATTTTTTTATGCGAATTTCCAAAAGTCATAGAAACAAAATTAAATGTTGCTCAGAATGGTCGATAGAAACGTGTGTTAAAGGGGCGTAAATGTTCACAAATACACCCTGTATACACAATGATAACAGAATGAATGCGTGCATGATATGTTAGCAAAAAATACGAGTAATGGCGCTTAAGCTGAGGTGGCTATGAACAAATTCCGTAAAGGCGCCATTGCTGTGCATTTTTATATTGAGTAATAAAAATATTTTTTCTATAAGGCCGGCAACGCATCAGCGACCTCTCTTATCTCGCCGGTCTTCATGGGTGGCGGTAATTATTTACAGGTGAACCGCTAGCTTGTTTGTCGCCTTGAAAATCATGTATGGCCTCACAGTAAAGTAGGCCTTAGCAAGTACCTGGTGAGCGTCTCCCAAGATTCGGTCCGTATGCCGAGACGGTAGGAAGGACCATGGGCTGGTGGAGGGACCTGTATGGCCTCACAGAAGCCCAGCGTGATGCTGCACTGTGTTTCGTCAAGTGAGGCTGAGTACCGGAGGGCCAATTGGGGGGAAAGGGGGTTAAAGGTTGCCAGCGCACTTGTGACTCTACTGGTGCTGCAGTTGTCTATGGGCGGCAGCAATCGCTTATTATCAGTAGATTCGTCTTTTCGTCTACATCTGAGAAAAATTACATTGAGTTTGCATATAAGTTGAAAGCCTGGAATCCTAAAAGACCAGTCAGGCTCTCTATTCAAATGAAGAATGATCGTGAAATATTTTGCAGGCAGCTGACCATGTAAATAGTATTTTTCCGTGTAAACCGGAATAAGAAATAGGCAGGTAAAAGGTCAGGCAGTATTTACTATTTATAGTTTTCCCGGAAAAAATACCTGCCCAGCTTCTCACTAGAATCATTAGATAACATTTTTAAGTCAAACATATTTCATCATCAGCAACCCACGCTCGTCCAGTGCTGGACATAGGTCTCCCCCAATGCACGCCACCGCTCCCGATTTTTGACCACTCTCATCCAGCTCACTCCGGCCAGCCTTCGAATCAGCAAACTAAAGTGGCAGTGGGCTGGTCACATTAGCCGCAGAACTGACAACCGTTGGAGCTATAAAGTCCTTGAGTGGAGACCGCGACTCGGTAAACGTAGTGTTGGACGCCCTGCTACAAGATGGGATGACCACAAACATATTTATTTACATACATCCTCAAATTTGGGCTAGGTACTTAGGTCCTTTAGCGCCCGATGTTCACAAACTCCGTGATAGTTATTCCAGTAACTAATTTAACACCCCCGGTGTTAACCGCTAATCCGATATAGCGTCAGACTATTAAAAATGTAGTTCCATGGTAACGAATAATTCGAGATTAATCCTGACGGGCGGCAAGTGGGCCTTAAAAACTTTTCCTTCCTTCCATCATACAATCTCAAGATAACACAATTCGATACTGAAAAGCGTCGAACAGTTACATTAAACTTACATACTTACTCCACTGGCTTAGCGACCCCAATCTAGCCTCCGAAACAAGAGAACGCCACTGGTTGATCCTGCACTACTAGTTCCCAGTTACTAGCCTGAAGCTTCGCAGATCATTTTCGAAGACGTCTTCCCAGCGATATCTAGGTTGGCCCAACCAAGATCAAGACTCGCATCGTCTTGGCTTGCCCACTGGACGAGGAGCGTCTCGTGAAGAAATCAGTCTGATCTGCTCACATTAAACTACTAATATTAATTTATTTGATGTACTTAGTATGCTAGGGTTGTCTTTAGGCGTGCGTTATAATAATTAAAACGAAAAAAAAACTATTATAATTTATAAAATTAGACATAAGCGACAGGTGCTTGCGCCCGCGCCGGTTCTTACAAAGTAATATACTACAATAATTATATAGGGTTAATGGTTCTAATTAATGCTTCAATTATACATATTCGTCATTAAACAATCATTTATGCGTTGCGTGTTCAATTATTATAGCACTCTTGCGGCGAATGCTGTTGAAATGTCAGGATATAGCAACATTGTAGCCGTTAGCTAAGTATTTCTATAATTTAAGACTTTTTACCGCTCTTCTTTAATCGGGCTGGTTTTTATTAAGTGTCAGGCGAGTTTTTTTCTTTTTGCAATTAAATGCTAGCACCGTCGCCAGGGTTTGCCCGCAATTTTATAATGGACAGAAAAAGTTGCAGTTGAAGCGCACACAACTCGTGAATTGACAGTGATGTAGGGCCAACCCTATAGCCCCACGACGCCAAACGGAATGCATGACCGATTTTTTATCTTCGTCCCTTTCATTTCTAATGTGCGACTCTTTTGTTTGAATTTGACACATATTTCTAGCAACTTAGTGTCAGGATAAAGCCGAACATAGACTTTTTGGTAGCGTGTCTGGCCAAACAGACCAGTATCCAGTTTTTTAGGATTGACTTACTCGTACGCTGTACAGGTTTGACAATTTCTTTTTAAATGTTATATTTTTTCTTCCGGAGAAGACCGCCGCACGACCTCCTAAAAGTTTAAACTTTTCGATTATAGGCTGGCTTTTTAGAAGTATATTTAATATGGTTTATATTATGTTTCGTTCTGTCATTTTTCCTTTTCTCTTCTTGTAAATACGTTACAGCGATAGTGCGGTAGTTTGACGTTTTATTATTATAGATAGATAGATAGATATTCTTTATTGCACAGAAATAGAATACATGAGTGAAACAACAGCTATAGACAGTACAATAAGGCGGTCTTATCGCTTGTAGCGATTTCTTCCAGACAACCTTTAGGTAGAGGAGAGAAAACAGCGTGTTGGCAATGGGGGTAAGGCAGTGCAAAGAGATTGCTGAATGAAAATAAGAAGAACAGATACTTTTATATTATATTTTTATTTATTTAAAACAATCTATTATTTATCGCATACAGTCCTCTTCCGTAGCATACAAAACTGTATCGGCTGTTTTACACAATGTCCGGCTAAATTAGTGTGAATGTCCGGCTATTCGTGTACAACCTACACATGTTCAGACGACTTTACTGCCGTGTCTTCGCACTGTGTCGGGTCGTTGCAGCACAATTATATAGTTCCGCGACCGGACATGATTTAATTTTGCAGTTTACTAAAGGTTTCCCGAGTGCATTTTTAAAAGTATTAAACTCTTCCATTTTATGAGTTAACCGGGTTACCTATTTTTTTTTTCTATAAAATTCTGATGAAATTCAAAACTCAAAATGGCTCATTATTTTTAACACTGTAAAATGTTTTATACTTTAGTTTATAAGGTATGCAACAAACACGTTTTTTTATCTTATCGTCGTAAGGGCCAGACAGCAGACCCAATGGAAAGTCAATTGTTTGGTCTTTTAAAAGACTTTTGGGTCTTACGACGTCATTGCTACTAAGTACATGGGTAGTGAATCACTACCAGTGATATATTGCAGATATACATCATAAATTTTAGTCGTTTAAACCCGAAATTAATTTACTTATTTTGATGATCCAACGTGCTAAAGGGGCTTTATTTGTGTACCTCACACTTCAAACCGTTTGGTTAACCGATACGGAACCATAGTGATAAAGTTTGAGTCGCACTTTTCACCAACTTGTGTATGATATTGCCAAGATATAATTTAATGCCACAGGAATATGTCCTTATTGCTAAGTGATTAGGAAACAAAATCAAACGTCGTCAAAGGGCATGTTTTAACAATAATTGTCATAATTAGAGGCGTTTATAATAATTGTTGTCGTTTTTTGGAAGCAATATTGTAACTCTTGTGGTGACATTTTTTTCGTTATAAATTATTTACATTCTTCTGAAAGCTGGATTAGTTGAATTTTTCGAGGTCGCGTGCAGGAGGCCGCAGCCGTGGCAGGCAACCCACCAGGTGGACCGACGATCTAGTGAAGGTCGCGGGAGTCCCTTGGATGCGGGTGGCCCAAGCCCGATCTCTGTGGAGAACTTTGGGGGAGGCCTATGTCCAGCAGTGGACGTTTATTGGCTGATATGATGATGATGATCTTTTTGTTAGTGGACACCTTTAATAATTTTGAAATAGACAAATATTAAAGCTAGTGCAATATAATTGCGAGATGCCGTTTCTATTGGCTATAAATTACTTAACACATCCATTCCAGTACTGTTATTAAGTTTAATTAATATGACTAACTAACATTAATGTTTAGATGCGTTAGTTGAGTAGGACTTTTGAACAAATTTGTATGCATTTACGAGGGCTTCTAAAAATCATACTGCCGCACTCAGAGATGTCATTTAACCTAAATGATTAGGTAGTATCTTAAATATGGATCGTTTTTATGTCTCTTATGATAAGGCTCAATATGTTTACTTAAGTGACAATTTAGGTTTTGTTATCGTCTCTGAGTGAGGCAGTTAGGTTCGAATGTTCTAAACCAGTTTTCAAATCTATGCGTATTTCTACCTCTACTTCGACAGTAAGGGATCCCTTGCCTTTTGATTAGCCGCATGCTTATTTGCCTGTGAAAAAAAGTGAGGGAACCTAAGTTTACGATTTTTTAATTCAAATAAATAAGCACATCGTAACGTTGAGATATCTATTTCAAATACGAAGTTAAAAAAAAATATTATGCTAAAAAGTTATTTTACTGTCAAAATCAGTTGCACTGTGGTTAAAGTCTTTCTTCTTTCATCGTACATCCTTTTTCCTATGCAAATAAATTGTAAACTAAACTGCCAAGCGATTTGGTTATTATATTGTATTGTGCGCACGCACACACAGACACGCAGACGCCTTAACGTTTTACAAAGGGATACCACAGTGAAATTATAAAGAGAGCAGTGAAGTAATAAGTAGATTTTTTTATAAATCCATTCAAAATCGTCATCGTACGTTGATTGATTAAGTACTAAGTGGCGACTGAGTCGTTCTTTAAATGTAATTGTTATTTCAGACAAAAATATTGACACTTAATTTAATACTCATAAAGACTATCCATTAATTAAGATAATTAATTTTAAGGTTAATTGATGTGTCTGAGTACGGTAATGAAACTTGTGTTACAGGCATGAGACAACAAAGGAATTGCAAATATGTATAATACTTATATTGCATATAAACGCTGAACAAACATAGAAGTATTCATTCACGAATATTTATCCAGAGTGTAAATCGAATCCATGATCTTTGGCATATGAGGCAGCGTCACTACTAAAAGCGGTATTTGGCTGGCCAGTTAAGTTTTAGGGGGTACAAACGCCACGAGCTATAAGAGGTTGACGGTGTGTTTGAAAAACGTTTGGATATTACAGTTGAAAAACCAAATTGGGGCACATTTCGGTAATGAAGCTGGGCCTTATAGTTTGGAAAATGGTAAGAAAGGATATTACCAAATTATAAACTTGGTATCACCCTGACACGTTTTCATATGGCTGTCGAGTGGTATCTATATCAATATGTGGTAGGTATTCGTCTACATTTCAAATTGTAGGTATAGTAGTATTTTAGAGCGCCTTCGAAGCGCGATAGTTCCGCCAATGTAAAGTGATTAGAGAGACACGACGATTATAGAGGTAAAGAAACCTAAATTAATATTAAACCAAATATGTTTGACGTTAAGGTTAGATTCGATAGAAAGATTTTTACAGTCTTACATACTTCAAAGTGAAATAGCGATTCGGAGTTGACTCACTGACACAATCCAATTGCACAGTTCCTATGTGGGTGTATCGAGACACGAAGGTCGTCGACATCTCTCATTGTAATTTACAATTTATTTAAATTTTACAATTTGATAGATGAGCGCACGATACAGCGTCTTTGTCCCTCATGTCAAAGTTACAATGCTGTTGTAACGTAATTAATGGGGACAGGCGCGTAATGTGTAATATAAAAGTCGTTATGAGTATGTTCTAAGGTGGGAATTTATGATCACTTTTTCGCGTCAGTAACTATAGTGGTATCATCGCTAAATTGATTTCCGCATTCATTAATCACGGCGGGCGCAATGACAACTGACGCGATTTGGGATGACGAACAGTATGTGTTCGTCATTCCGAAACGCGTCACGCGTCAGTTGGATCGCAGGGAACAGTTAGTGTGACGTGTCCCGTCAACTTTCTCGGTGGATCTTGCAATGATGAGTATGTTCTAAGGTGGAAATTTATGGTCAGTTTTTCGCGTCAGTAACTACAATGGTATCACGCCAAATTGATTTGGGCATTCATTCGCGCCTATAACTATTCGGTTCTCGTGGCGGCCGCAGCAAGCGAACTGACGTGATTTGGGATGGCGAACAGAGTTCGTCATTCAGAAACTCATTTTGATCGCAGCGAACGGGTAGTGTGACGTAGGCACGGTGTCCTGTTGGCTTCCCACTTAAAAAATTTGGAGTGACGATTCGACACCCACGATCCAATTTCAGACGGATCAATACTCACTTATGTTCTTTCTCAGGTCCTAGATCATCTCTATACCAAATTTCATTCAAATCCTTTCAGTAGTAGACAGAGTTACTTTCGCATTTATAACATTAGTTAGGATGTACGGGATCTAGGAATAGTGTGCTCCTTTAAATAGGTCGTCAGACCTAATCACCCTCGGTCTCCAATAGGACCATGAATGAAACCTACTAATCAATCCAGGTAATTCGACACTGGGAGAACGCTGTACTTCGCCGCCTTTGACGATGTAATCATGGAGTTAATCAGTAGCAATCCCTAAAGACAAAACCTTTAGACTATTGAGGTGGTACTGTTGCGCATTGCAGTATATAGCCTTTATGAATGAGTATATTCATTGTCTAGTAAATCATGTCTTCAAGATGGCATTGGTAATAGGTCAAGACAAACTCTACCTATATCAAAAACAGAAGACGATACTTTTATGTAATAGGTTGCAGACGAGCAGACGGATCACCTGATGGTAAGCGATTGCCGCCGCCAATAGACACCTGCAAAACCAGTAGAGTCACAAGTGCGCTGCCAACCTTTAACTGTCACGTCGATTGGGCCTCCGTTGCCCTCACTCACTCACTCGACGAAATTCAGCGCAATAACTGCTGCACGCCGTCTGTGAGGCCGTGGTGTCACTCCGGTGGAGCCGGGCCATTCCTGTCGAAGCGTAGCTCTCCCAAGGTTCACCAGATAAATACATACACCAGTTTTTATATGCAACTATAAACCAAATATAAAATAATATTGCACTTCTCT
The DNA here is from genome assembly GCA_014851415.1 of Cnaphalocrocis medinalis. Classification (NCBI taxonomy): domain Eukaryota; kingdom Metazoa; phylum Arthropoda; class Insecta; order Lepidoptera; family Crambidae; genus Cnaphalocrocis; species Cnaphalocrocis medinalis. Next base: position 5,248,388 of record CM026273.1, on the reverse strand, counting down.
TAATGATTGTACGAGTGTTAGCTATTGTTAAACTAAATGATACAAATCTGCATCCATTATGAAACGACTTATTATAGTGTACTCACAGTCATAAACCCACTTACATAAATATTTACAATACATATGTAATAATAATATTATTTATCTTTGTTGCTGAAACACAATAGATCGTATCATTTGAATAATTTTATCTGATACAAGTATAAGTATTACAATGCTGTGCGAAAGTACAGGCGAGTCGACAAGTCCATGTAATTTCGGCACACCGTTCTTATTAGTTGTGTACTGAGAATAAAATTCCTGGCACGTAACCATGCTGATAAAATAATTCTATTCTATATACGCAACCAGTAGCGAAAAAGAAAAATCAGTTGTCTTTGGCAACTAGTTGTGTACCAAGAATGTTTGTTAATTTTTGGCAACTGGTTGCGAAATCTGGTTAGCAATGCGGCTGGAAGGACTTTTGTTTAGCAAGCTTGGGAACAATTTCGATTATTCATATGAGTGTGAGTTGTGTGCTATGGCAATGCCATCGTCATACAATATCAAAGTTTTAACCGTGGGAGAACCACGCTTCGGCATGAATGGGCCGGCTCGATCGGATTGATACCACAGCCTCACCAAAGACCGGCGTGAAACATGCGCCTGCGCTATGTTTTGTCGAGTGAAAGGGGGCTGAAAAACAGCACACTTGTTACTCTACTAGTGTTGTAGGTGTGGGCGGTGGCAATCGCTTACCATCAGGTGATTTGTCTGCTCGTCTGCCACCTATCAATAAAAAAGTAAAGTCTTTAGAAGTTTTATAAGGTCAGTATTTACAAGTAGGTTAATGATAATGAAATAAAAAACATAAGTGATTTATAAATAACTGCAAATTGGCGATGAAAAAAATAATTAACATTCATTATTTAGTTGATTATTTCTTATAATTATTGATTTTAACAATCTTCTCGGTAGATAACGACGTAACGACTGAGCTAAGATATAATTTGTTAAGTACTCTTTTGTTTCATTTTTTTGCCATTTGTTATTGGAAAACAACATCCACGCAATACTTTAACTGGCGAATGAGTGGCGTGCTTTTAATATTATAATGATTGGTATTTATTATAGTAAGTATAATGTGTAATACAGTTTATGTTAATGATTAAGCGTACGTAAATAAAGATCTCAGACGGGTTTCCGAAAGCGAACTGCTACGAATAATTTAATGCTTATTTATTTGATAGGTGGCAGACAAGCAGACGGGTTACCTGATGGTAAGCATTGCTACCGCAAATAGTCACCTGCAACACTAGTAGAGTCACAAGTGCGCTGCCGACCTTTATCCCCCTTTCCGTCCAATAGGTATCTCATTCGACAAAATAGCGCAGTCTCTGCTTCACGCCGGTGATCTGTGACTCCAGTCGAGCAGGCTCATTAATGCCGAAGCGTGGCTTTCCCGCTATTTTGAACCCAACATTAACTAATCTAATTACTTTCTGCTTCGTAAAATGTAATACAGAAACAGTTAAATAACTTATCGAAACGATATTTGCGAGTTTTTACGGCGACTATACCCAGACGGCTTGCGGCACTTAAACTGTAAGCCTAACGTGGAATTTAAACTCAATCCCATGGGGATAAAGTTGGGTATTGTTTGTTGATCTACTTTCACTTAAGACGAGACGTCTTGCAAGTGTACGGTATTAGGTGGTGTACACACTTTTAGGATTGTTTAAGCTCAATGGATTGATTGCGAATGTTATAATATCCTCGTTTTTATATGCGTTTTGATAACTTTAACCCCGATTACAGTTGTAGTACCTAGACGTTTATCGGATCGTCTATAAGGTCCCATTTTTACAGTAACTGAATGTCAATAACGTATATAATTTGAATTCGCCAGACAATCACACCAATCAACCTTGTCTCAAACTAGGGCAACCCCTGTACTATGAGCACCAGATGATGTTAATTAACTGGGGGCGTCAAACCAGAACACTCAGACCAAAGAAAACTTAGAAAAATGTAGTTTACGAAATTGTGTTTACCGGGAATCGAACCCGGGATCCGGGGAAAAAAACAGTTAAAGTCAAAAAAAGAATCGACTGTAGGCGGAGACATAGATAGATACATTCATTATTGTCCCCTATCACATAAAAAAACTCTCAAAAGAGAGGGATGAAATATGTAGTTGGCAACACCGATCGCACCCGATGGATGCGCAGGCGCAACCCGCAGACATTGTAGGTAATTGCCGGCCCCGTTATAATCGCACTTAATTACAACTATACAACTCACAATCGCGCCCGTTTCAAGAATTCATTATTAATATTAATTCAAAAGAAAAACAGGTTTCGCCTCTGATCGCCCTCTTTGTGTAACTCTTGTTCAGGGTTGCCAGAATTAATTGGCAGAACTACCCATTATCACATAAACTGTAAAGGGAAAATCGCTTTTGGTAATTTCGACCGATACGTCCTCCAATCCAAAGCGTTTTTAAAAAAAAAGAGCATATATAAAGCACTCACTAGAGATAAGAGTACCTTGATGATGAAGGTAAGAAAAAAAAGTACGAGTATATAGTATATATAGTACAATATATTATATCTATAGTATAATATATTATAAATAAATAAGTTTATGTGGTAGTACATATCAAGGCTTATATGTAAATCGAAAACACGAAAGATTTTCGCGATGTAATCGACTCCCAGCGCCATTTTTTTTTTTTTTTTTTTTTTTATACTAGAGGCGGCAAACGAGCAAGCGGGTTCACCTGTTGGTAAGTAATCAACCGCCGCCCATGAACATCTGCGAGATCAGAGAGGTCGCTGATGCGTTGCCGGCCTTTTAAGAAGGAGTACGCTCGTTTCTTGAAGGTCCCTAAGTCATAGCCGTCAGGAAATACTGCCGCAGCTAAACTATTCCACAAGACTGAGGTTCGCGGGAGAAAATTCCTCGAAAAACGCACAGTACTAGATCGCCAACCATCAAGATGATGAGGATGGAATGACAGCCGCTTGCGTGTGGTTCGATGTAAGAATTCAGCCGCAGGAAGTAGATCAAACAATTCCTCGGAGCACTCCCCATGATAAATGCGGTAAAGAATACATAGCGAAGCTATATCTCGCCGCAGAGCCAGTGGATCAAGCTGACTGGAGAGACTCAGGTCAGCGACAATTCGAGCAGCCCTACGTTGAATACGATCAAAAGGAAGAAGTTGGTACTGAGGTGCTCCAGCCCAGAGATGGGAGCAGTATTCCATCTATTTATTGGTAGGTACTGGCCGAAGTTTAGTCCCGAAACGAAATGAGGGCGGGCCCACTATATTCTAATGAAATGTAGAAAATTTTGCTGACAAGGGGATTAAATTTTCCCAAAAAAAAACTGCTTACGTAATACTTTAATGATTCCTGTATCACTTACCTACAATTTCATAATCTTGTTATATTCGAATGAGTGATTTGTTGTCTGGCAATTCCTACTATTTGGTAATGTATCTTGAGCATGGCAACTTTGCCCCATGCGGGCCGTGGTGTGTTCATTCCGTCTCGTTTTATTTATAGTTTAATTGCGCACGTAATGTCTTTAAGCTTCTTCAGCAAATGTTTCCCTGAAGTATGGCATTTGAGCCTTTTCAAGGTTGCCAGGCGTTTCAAGCTTGTATCATGAGATTTTTCTTAACTGTAATTTTAATAATGCTAAAATCATATACAAAGTGTATCTATGAAGATTTACATCTCTTTACCCACGTCGTGTACAGTCAACTCCAAAAATATGTATACACTTTAGGACCTTGTCACAATACATAATGTATAAGAAAGTAGAAGTCGTTCTTATACTTATGTATTGTGACAAGGTTCTAAAGTGTATACATATTTTTGGAGTTGACTATACCAACCATTCCGAACAATATTTAATTTTGTTCTATGACTTTTGAAAATACATACAAAGTTATTTCGACTCCCCATAAAAAAATAATTAGTCACGTGACCAACTTTGAATGAAATTTTGTTAGGCGAATTTTCATAATTTGTTACTAAATGTGAATGGTTAGTAGAGGACGTGGTTAAATAGATGTAAACGTTTGCAGACAAACCCTGTATGAATGTTATGTAATATAATATTTGTTAACTAAGGGTATTACATTAACGAAATGCAAAAATCGTGTGGGAATGAGAATTATAGCAACATGAATGACATAAGTATGTTTAAAAAATCTATGTTACAAGTATAATTACAGGCATATTATATGTAAATGTAACGTATAAGAAATCCAAACTATGTCGAATGAGGTCTTTCCCGTGATAGATAATGCACTTAAAAAAGAAAGATTGCCATAACATGTCTTATATTAACGTATGAATGAACGACGCACTAAACATCTAAGAGACCTTCATCTTCCGTCTTAAATAAGCGAGGATTTTTGCGACAATTGTCATTGCAACGTGATATAGGAAAGTGGCTTTCAATTCATCAGTAACACCTAATTCTCAATATTATAGGTACGTAACTGCAGCACTCAGAGACGTTAATTTAAACCTTAATTTTGTCATTGAAGTAAAAATATTGACCTTTATAGTGATAGGCATAAAGACTATCCATAATGAATGATAGTGAGCATTAAGGTTAAATGACATCTTTAGTGTGGCAGTTACAGATTGTACGTGTCTTCTTTTAATGGCCCTGTAGGTACATACACTGTCGGTGACGCACCACGTTCTCTAATATTGTGGTAATTTTTAAAAAAAATTAATTGGTCACTGCCAATAGAATATCTATCTCTGTTTTAATATAATCGATGGGCAATAAGCTAGTTGTAAAACTCATACAAAAGAAAAGCATTCTTTGCAGAATTCAAAATTTCCGCATCGTCTGCTCCGACAGAATGTAAATTAAATAGATATTGCGAGACAGGCGGTACATCACGCCGAAATTACGCTTTACTACATAAAAAATCCATACAACATTTTATTTTATCATCTAAATCGGCGTTTACGACAGGGAACAATGCCGGGCGCCGGACCAAACAAAAGTGGGACGCAAATAAAGAAAACAATAAAATTAGAATACATAAACACATAAAAACGAGATCCAGAACGCTGGCGCATGCGCGCGCCCGCCTCGCGTTATACCTACATAAATTAAAATCAACTTCAAATGTATGGTGTGAAGGGCTCGTGTTGATTGTATGACATAACTTTTTGGTAACGCGCATGAATAGACGACTAAGTGGCGCCTTGTATTTTCTCTATTTTATAGTTGTACGAAGATTCTTACAACGCGAGACACCTGGTTTTACCACCGTCAGACTTACTGACTTTGCCAAGACCAGGTTCCTCGCTCATCTACACAACAACTATAAACGTGAAGGCACGAACCTGACAGGCTGTGTCTCTTTCTCTTATGGAGTATAGTGCCCATTTTCCCTCTAATTTATTATTATTGTTTGCCCCTACTGCCCTCTCTTAGGGCAAAGGCCTTTTCCCCACCAGTTCAAATTTTATACTTAAAAAATAATCAAATTTTCATTATTTTCGCTAACAGCTAAACAAGACACGTGGTCAAATATAAAAAGATATGAAAAGACCGTGTGTAAACTAACGTAGTCGATAGAACACAGTCTTCAGTTCGGTGATAAAGTTCATACAATAGAGAAAATAATGAAAGCGATACCGGTAATCAAACGAACGTCCCTTCTTGGATCCTGTCATACAAGTTACACGTCACACACTACACTAAGTGACTATCAAGAATAGGCCATAGTGAAGAAGATAGTAATCGAATAGACAACTGCACCATTATCTTAAGTTGCAGAGACTATACCCTTTTTTATTTAACAACTGCTGCAATAGCGGTCTGTCCGCGAGACAATCAACACGTGAAACAAAAGAAAACTGGGTGACTCGCATCACACAGGCTAGTATGGAACCAGTGAAGACATCCCACAGTTGCCCGTGAAACAGGTGAAACGCGCGGCAATGTAAGGACAATTCGACACCAAACGCGAGCTACACAGGCTAATCACACATGCATGCATAGTGATCTCGGCTTGGTTCGGCACAAATGAAAGAGACAGATGTAGAGAACGCGTACGGGAGAGACACGATACGATAAACTACTAGTACTTAGGTCGAATAACTTACAAAAGATCTTACTAAAGGCAGTCACAGACGGTCAGTATTTTCCTAAAATGGCATGGCGTCTTTTAAATATTTACTCGGGTTGTTCGAGAGATTTTATCATGGTAGCAGTCATCAAATCCGATATTCATTCAAAATTGACATCAGTATCTTTTAATTTCCGTAGAAACCTTCTATGTATATAACGCTGTACGGTTTACAAATCTGATAAAAAAACGAAACGCATAAGGTACTTATTACAACCTTATGCGTTTCACAGTCGTATTCCACGCGCGTAGTGCTCAGTTTCGGGGTCAGGGTAGAGTAAGATGCGTCACTGTTAATTACTCCATTGTGCTTTAGTGACGGCTAAATTGGGTCAAACGCTGTGATACAATAACTGAATTTATTAAACATTCCTCTGTATATTATAATAAGGTTTAACCTAATTTAAAGATTTAGTGCACAGTGGGCCGGAACACTTGACATATTATTTTATAAATCATTGTAAATTGTTACAAATCAAAATAATGCTTGTAACAAACTATCATTAATTAATCGTGTATTAGATGCCCGTATTTTTTGCGATAATAAAAGGCAAACGAGCAAGCGAGACACATTATGGTAAGCGATCTATCACTGATGCCTATAAACATCCGCTATACCAAACAGTTGCAAATGCGTTGCGGGTTCTTTAGGAAGATGTTGTGTGTGTTTGTGTGTTATAATCGATGGTGATGATGAGAAATGCCGGTTTTGAAAAGATGTTTTTGTATCATACAGAAGCAACAATGCAATTACCTCGAAAAAATAACTCAAACCTCAAACATACTAAGTTTGCATCTCAGTTTAAAAACAAAAATCGGATAAAGACACAGAAACGCCGAGAGAACCTCTTATATGTTATGAAATCGCGTAGAAATTCTTTATACCAACATTGTTTACAAACAGCGAGACACAATTGGGGGAAGTTTTCCATCTTTCATTTTAGAAAATTACATTGTTCCATAATAATGTTAACGGTACCATCGTTACTCATTTATTTTTATCCCGCCTAATTTACGAATGACAAACTGTGAATTATGAATTTGAAATGTCGCCAAAAGCGGTGTATGTGTTTTTCTCTCGATTGTACCCGCGGGTTCCGCTAAGACTTAGTTATGCTAAATTTTTATTAAATTTGTCTCTTTAGTTATAGGTAAAATGTAACGTAGATTTCATATGTCCAAATGAAATAAGGTTCATGAACCATTGGGAAATCATTACCTAAGGTGTTTTACACCTCTTGTCCATATATTTTTTGGTCTTTTTATGCAAATTTGATCGTCACATTGAGCCATCATCATTATCACTGAGAGGCCTTCTAATCGTAGACTACGATAAGAAGGTCTCTCAATGACTTTGACTGGATGCGTTATATTACATTTTTTTCTTTAGACAAATATATTTTCATTTTATTTTTAAATTTATTCAACATCTCACAATCAAAACTTTTAAGGGAAACAGTATTAGTTACAACTTTGTCCAAATAATCGTAGGGCGACTATACTATAGTGGAATCTCTATAATAGAATATGATTCATTGAACATTTTTTTTGTAAAGCTTATATTTTCTCTGAGGATCATTTAATTAATAACTTGTTTATTAAACATTTTTGATGCTGATACAAACTGAAACTGTACTGAAAATATTTTCTAAAGGAGAATAGCCAAATGGTTTGGCTATTCTTTTCGGGAAAATATTTTGCAGACAAAAGTTTGCTTCATATTATACCCTGTATGCATTGTAACAAACCCACAAGCAGAAAAAAGTTCATAAATTTTAATGTTCAAATTTCTTTTAGGGGCGTTTGCACTGTGCAGCGTTTCCTATACAATTTATTGTGTTTGACTGTATTTGATGCATTTGCAGCATGGCCTACTCAACTTTTTAATTTGGCAGTAGTTCAAATAATGTTTTAACTAGGCACCGCCTCGGATGCACGGGACTTTTGCGAAGGCTACAAATATGTATAGACAAAAAATGTACAGTTGCAAATAAATAACACTTACTTTTACTCCGACTGGCTCAACGACCCAAAATGGGTCTTGGCCTCAGATGTCTTCGTCTTGTACAGCTTGTCGCCAATCTCCTGCTTTCAATTCTTGCAAATAAATATTAATGATAACTTTAACAATCTGTTTCGTGGGTATAATAATGAGTGCACTTTGCTAACAAAGTGAAATCTAGTTAACCTTTACATCGAAGAGTTTGGGTAGTATATCGTACCGTAAACTTTTTTTAAACAGTTTCAATATACCTATATGTTACTTTAGAGAAATATTTTTTGGAGCAGGGAATGAAAACTTTGCTAAAATTCCTCATACTGTACTATTTTAGTAACGAATGTTTTCTTTATTTTCAGGTACGTAACACTTTTTAATCCGACATTCGAGTACATTTTGGTCTGCAAAACTAAGTAAGTACTAAGTAAGTTCAACTTTTAATTAGGTTAGTTGTATGAGTGTTAAAAATACAGGGCTAAATTTCTTAATTCATTTATTGTTTCTATGGGTAAAAGCCTGAAAGGCCTTTAACTAGTAAAAAAGAAAGTAAAGTCAGCCAATATACTGTCCCACTGCAGGGCAAGGTCCTCCATCATAGAAATCAAGTCATTGCTACTATGATGGGTTTAGGCTTCGCACCACGCTTGCCTAATGTGGATTGGTGATCACAAAACCCGAGATATGTTCGAAAAATTTCGAATCATACTTTTAGCTCGATCCAAGACCACGAAACTATGGCCCGGTAATTCGCTTCTATCGCTTATGATTGGATTAGGCTTAGTCGCTTAATGCGGATTGGTTATCACAAAACCCCAGATATATTCGAAAAAATTGAGACATACTTTTGCTCGATCCGTTGGTCTAGTGATTTAAATATCGGGCCGTGATCTCGGGTTCCCGGTTTCGAGTAATTTTGAATATTCCACGGTTCTACTGTTATTTAAAGCAAACTATTTTATGTTGTCACAAAGAAGTAAATCTTACCTATAGAACATGCATATTACCGGTCATTAAAATATTAATAAAAACTGAAGAGTAACATTTTCGATAAATTTTCCCCCGGCAACGTAATTAAAACTTAAACGAAATTCATCAAAATCTGCTAGCACCTCCCGAAAACCGTGTCTGGACCGCAAAATACACGCACATTTTTTGATTGTTGGATGCAGCTCGTATTGAAAAAAATCTGCCCTAAAATTTGAATTTTAAGAAAATGTTTGTAAAGTGGACTCCATTTTTCGCACTTAGACTCGCTTTCGGTCCATTATACGTGAAGAAAATGTTTATGCACCTAACTATTTTATGCGCGATGGCAGCTAAGTTGATAAGAACGTTCGTTAGTTATGAGAAGGTTCGAATTCTCTTAATTTTAAAAATCTATCAACAGCGTGAAGGAACCAACCAATTTCTGAATGCACTCACCACACAAACTCTAAACCTTAACTTACATAAATATAAATTAAAAATAAGTATCAGCCTATATACTGACCCACTGCAGACGAAGGCCTCCATCATAGAAATCAAGTCATCGCTACTATGATGGGGATAGGCATAATCACCACGTTTGCCTAATGCGGACTGGTGATCACAAACCCGAGCTATGTTCAAAAAAATCGAATCATACTTTTTGCTCGATCCAAGACGCGAGACTATGACCCGGTACTCAAACAAGTAAACCAATGGGGCGTTGTTTTTTTTTAACTAAAATAATTTTTATCAAAAAAATTCTAGTTTGAAATGGTATCTTTTCTTTTAAATATTTTGAAAACAAACAACGTTTCTAGCTTTCTAGCTTTAATAAATTCGCTTTAGAAAAGGATCGGACATGTCAGTTATTATATTGCTTTTACCACGAGCATAAATGGAGGAAGTTGGTAGTGCGGCGTCATCGCGATCGATGGTGGCAAGGGTCTGCGTCATGGCCGATTTTTGGATGGGTCGCGTGCTTGTATAATTTGGAGGTGATGACAGCTCGTTTCTTAAAGTTGTAAGACAACGCCGTTGTAAGAAAATAAGTAAAGTATCAGCCTATATACTGTCCCACTTCAGGGCAAAGGCCTCCATCATAGAAATCAAGCCATCGCTACTATGATGGGATTAGGCTTAATTACCACGCTTGCCTAATGCGAATTGGTGATACACAAACCCGAGCTATGTTCGAAAAATTCGAAACATACTTCTTGCTCGAAGAAAATAAGTGGAGTCTTGTAATTGCAACTGTCTGGTTATTGCATACTAATTTTATTATTTCTCTCTATGTTCTCCGGTTCGAATTTAGACAATCAAGACATTATGCTTCAACTAAAAGTTTTTAGTTCTTTGCAATAACCAGTCAGTTGCAATTACAAGACTTCACATAATGGATTTTTATGTGATAGTTGGCAGACGAGCAGGATCACCTGATGGTAAGCGATTACCGCCGCCCATAGACAACTGCAATTCTATTAGAGTCACAAGTGCACTGCCAACCTTTAAACCCTTTTCCCCCAAATGTGCCTCCGGTACCCTCACTCACTCGGCGAAACACAGCGCAGGCGCTGCTTCACGCCCTCTGTGACCGAAAAACGATGGCGTGTCGTAGCACATTTTACCAATATTGGTACTTAAAAAAAAGGTATTAATAAGAATGATACTTTTTAATAACATTGACAGAAATGCTATGTTAGTTAGCTTTCATGAAATTCCTAGTATTAATAGTCACCACTTCCAAGGGTGTAAAACTGGAATATCATCTACTTACCCTTTACTTTTATTGCTAATTTAGAATAATTATCATTCCATGGCTTTATTTATCTTCTGGTTCCACATAAAGGTCGAGCAAAATAGTCTATTTAGCCATTTCTATGAAAATTACCGATGATATTCCCCTTATAAAAATTCCTGCTTAATACTTTAACGTTATAAGTTCGTCAGACAAGCTGTATTGTCAGCATTGCACTAAAGTCTCACTTTTGGGCGAAGATAAAGAAGGCCTGGTAATTTTATATGAGCTTGATGGCGTAATACATCGCCGCCCTTTCCCTCCCAAGATAATAAATATTAAATTTCTACCTTTGAAACTGAAATGAATAGTTAAATATTTTGTAAGTAGGAAAGCAAGCATAGAACATACTTGGGACAACATTACGGTTTGATTAAGGCTGGTCCGATGGCGCATTTGGTGGTGATAAGCTGTAAGGGTCGTGTGTTCCGTTCCCATGATAAACCAAGTGGGTATCGAACTATCGACATACGAGTACGTACCTTTGCTTTTTACAAAACCCAGGTTCATAATCCAGGGACTATTGTTGAGAGAGAACCTTGTATTAGGCCAGATACAATAAAGAGAGAGATATTTTTAAGACCCAGGTCTATAGTTGAGCAAGAGACCCTATTAGGCCAAGGACTGGTATCAGGTACGGTTGAAAGAGTTATATGTCCAGGTCTACACATTAAGAGAGGTTTGTAGTAGGTTCAGGTCTACATTTTTTTTTATGTGATAGGTAGCAGGCGAGCAGGCGGATCACCTGATGGTAAGCAATTGCCGCCGCCCATGGACACTTGCAACACCAGTGGAGTTACAAGTTCGCTGCCAACCTTTTATCCCCTTCCCCCCCGAGTGGGCCTCCGGTACCCTCACTCACTCAGCGAAACACAGCACAGGGGCTGCTTCACGCCGGTTTTCTGTGAGGCAGTGGTATCACTCCGGTCGAGCCGGCCCATTTATGCCGAAGCGTGGCTCTCCCACAGTTATATTTGAGAAAGAGACTTATTAGGCCTAGCAATCTTAAAAGTGCCTATTACAGGGTTGCCCTAAGTACCCCGCTCGGATCGATGCAGGCAACATTTTACGTTCTATTTCCGAAGAAACGTGAAACCGACGCAAGCATCAGCTATAATAAATTTCTTGTCTTATAAAAATAAAACTTTTCTTTTTGCCGGCGCGGAGCGATGGTGCCACAATATAGGTGAAGGTGGTAACTAGACAGCTGAAAATTAAACGTTGTTACTGCAAACTTAATAATCTCTACTTCTTAATTAGTAACTTTATCATATCAGTCGAACTAAACTTTGTATACTTACAGTTAAACTGGAAAATTACTTTTAAATATGCCGTACGCTCAGTTGCAATTGCGAATTTTAGCTTTAAATGATCGTATGCCCTCGCTCAAGTTGACGTTTTTGCACGGTTGCCCCTAAAACATTTAAGTTGTCGATGGTAAATACTTTGACACGTAAAAATATTACCCCTTAATAGCGAATATTTGATACACGATATTGAACCTTGAGTGGATCTCAAATTAAAACTCGTGACTGTACATGACAAAACGACTCCACTGTCTAGGCAGCAGTTCGCACTGCGTATAGCAGTCTCTAAACAAGATTTTTGGTTGCACTCAAACCAATGAGTCACCTAGAAGCAAAGGCAGCAACATCCATATTATTTTTATAGGAAACTACGTAAAAAAAATGGATGTTGCTGCCTTTGCTTCAAGATGACTCAAATGTAACTTACTGTCATCTCAATCTACTTTGTCTGGGGGTAGCGGGGCTTAGCGGGCGAGGGGGGCCCCAGCCCAGGGAAACTTGTGAATTGGCCACGCACACAGACCAACAGAACATTATCGTGATTCATATCGTTTATAATTTTATATTATGTTAAAGCAGGACGGAATGATGTGGGGCGATATTAAAGATACAAGCGCCCGTCTGATACTTTTTGCTGGGTACTTCTGTATGATAACGGATTTAGTTATTACCTGTAATACGTAACAAACGTCTCTATACTTTAATGTTTATTTTATTTATAAATACAGTAGCAGGCGTGCTTGTTTTTTAATGGCTTGATTACTATTGATGTTCTTTGATCAGATACAGCGTGAACGCGTTAAATGTTTCACCGCCAATGAAGGATAAGTCTATACGCAAAAGACATTATCGGAATTTAAAACAAACTTAACAAAAAAGGTAAAAAAAAACCAACTCGACGGCGTATTCGAAATTCAAAGTATCTATGGACGATTTGGTAAAAATATGTCCACCCGTGTTTTGGATTGTCCAATGAAGGCTCCATACGCAAAAGAGTATTTTCGGAATTTAAAACCAATTCCAATGGATTAAGGTAAAAAATAAGAAAACTCGACTTTCAAACTCGACGGCATATTCGAAATTCAAAATAACTATAGCTGCATCACTTACATCTACTGATAATACTGCTCACTTTATCAAACGCTTTCAGTATTGTGTATTGTGGAAATTATCGATGGTTGACTATTGTAAAACATAAAAACTGAATTCACTACAAAGTAACTTTTGCGTACAGAACAGTTATAAAAACGCGTTTGTCCATCGTGGTTCATTATAGCGTTCCTAGATGGGTCACAAAAAGTTGCATTTATGCGCTTGTCTTATCATGCATTATATTTCGCGCGAGTTGTTTGTAGACCCCTGATAACATATTTACGTCATAAAACCTTAAAAGTTAAGTTTGATTTTTTAAACAATGTCTGCTATCGTGCTATAATACCTAACGAACACATTTAACTCTGCCAGCGTAGAGTGAGTTGAAGAGACACGCTATTTAAAATAAAAATTGACTGGTGTGACGAGATTAAATCTTCTGGATTTTCTTTATGAGAAAATAGTACCTAACTGGAAGACATTATGGGTTTAACCTCAGGTAGAAATCCTGTTACAAACTATTCTAAAATTAGTGGTCATAAAACTTTAAACGTACCTATACCCTCTTATGACAAAACATAGATAAAAATTAGTCATGCATGATTTAGAAATAATGCTGTCACTTTTACAAAATTGGCAATAACACAGCATCAGTGTTTGACCAAAACTAGTTTTTGACCATGTTTTGCAATAAGAGGGGTACTGTGAATAAAAATGGCGGCGCTACTGAACTGAAAAAACATCTGCCTTCCTAAACGCCAATAAGCTGCGGAACACCAAATTTCAAAGCGGTTCACGCTTAACTGGTTTTTATTTTATTATAATTTCCATTAATTGGCATCGATCTCGCCTTGTACGAGTATGGCAAGATCGTCACCGGTCAACTCAAAACCGATTAAAATAAATTAGACCCACATCTGGGATAAGTTAGTATGTGCTCACAGCTCTCCACAATTTGGTCGTGTAGTCGGACCGTCCAAATTCATTGGAACCACAGTGCGGAGAGGCTTATAAAGTATGGCGGGTCTATCTTAAATGGTCAATTTAGACTTACAACATCGTTGCAAATTGCTTTCGAAAAGTGGCCCGTCTCGCCCTAGTCACGTGATAGGATGTTAATTTTATTTATTTTATACATACCTTATTAAAGTTTTTCTTTACGGGGAACAATGGCACACGCAAGGAGACATTCTTCTGTAAAAGCGATGTTAATGATCCGCTACATTGTAGTATTTATAAGTTATTACAGACCTAGCTATAATTAATCATTAACATCCCTTTAGCTACGAGTTCTGTGAACCATTCAGAACAATAATTGTAGGAATACTTGTGGAAATTCGCTTTGAAAAAATTATACTTTTCAAAGTCAGTCACGACCGGTCTATTTGTACGGGGAGTCGAATTTTTTTTTGAAAAGTAGTATAGCACTAAGTCGCTCAGAATTGTTTATAGCAGACGTGAGTAAGCGAAGTAAATATTTACAGATAAACTTGTATTTATATACCGTATGTACTAAAAAAATCTATTACAAAAGTCGGGTGACTGTGAAATGAAAACTGTTAAGGCAAAATATTCTTTGAGGGGCTTAAAAATTAATGTACAGATATCTTCATAGCATTTTGACACTTTGTGCTTTAAATAGAATTAAGTGAACAATGAATTAGATATAAAATATATTATTGACGATTGCCAATTATTTGATATACTCGTATTCTTCCTATGTTGAAAGTGTTATTATAATATTCAATAGTGTTCAGTAATTTTATGCACAGAAATGCAGCTGCATGTTGAGGAACAAAGTAAAAAGAATGAACGTGTTATACAATAAGACATCAGGCACAAAATATCAGGCATCAACGCCATTATGTGTGTGTCTAATATCCTCAGCGAATTTCAATCTTCGTTTAAAAGTCAGCCTGTAAAATATCTGCTTAGTAAAAGCTTCAACGCGGTTTCTTAAATTAAGATAATGTTTAATAGCGGACAAACGAGCAGACATCTCACCTGATGGTAAGTGATCACCACCGCCCATGGACATCTGCAACACCTGAGGCATCACAAATGCGTTGCCGGCTCTTAAGTAAGGAATAGGCCCTTTTCTTGTTTTGTCATTTGAATCTGTGTATAAAGAATTTGTTGTCTACATTATCATGAATCGATTTTTAAGAAAATCGATGCAGACCGATCGTCTCTAGTGCCGCGAACGGTCACTACGTTATTGTACTATTGCGTCATATGCACATTGGACAATGCACCCTCTGCCACTTGATTCCATGGCTATTCAGCATTGATTTGAATCAGATCAGGGGACGTCTTCCGATTGTAAGGGACTGTTCGGATCGGAAACTGGTGCGGTGGTCTATTGTTGATTCTGGGGTCAAGATGATGTGTTAAAATAACGTTTTGTCCTGTTCTTTGAAAGGGCGTGAAAAAGGATGAAAGGAAACATTTAAAAAATGTACTTTTCATAAAAAGTCGGTCATGTGCGTGCGTGGTACATTTTGTATGGTAAGTCGAAAAATTTTCGCCGAATTTCCATAAGTCGTAGAACAAATGTTGTTCAGAATGGTTAGTTGAAGCCGTGGTTAAAGGGACGTAAATGTTCACAGATACACCCTTTATAGCGGCCATAGAATTAAAATACGAGTATTGGAAGTAGCTAACCGTCTAGTCTGCTTAAACTACTGCATCAAGTTGTGCAATCCAAATACTCTTTAATATATTAACATTCACTGTCTATGACCCACTAGTACAGTCAGCCACACATCAGGTTACCACAACCTGTCAAATTTCCTCAATCGATATTCAACCTAATGTCGATACAAGTTTGACAGTTTTGCATACTTTGATGTGTGGCTGTACGTACATAAAACGTGTTATGAAAGTGACACGTATCAAAGAATACCGCTCATATAATTTTACGGTAGATTTCCTCCACCCATAGTAAATAGGTTTTCTTTGACTGACGTTTTCTCTGCGCAAACGTCACATTAGGCTGTTGCAATTTATCAATTATCATCTAGTATAGTCATATGGCCGCTTCAGTATCATTAGCGAGGTATGGTCATATATCCTCTGTGGTATGGTTGTGTAAGGTATAATTTGGTGACGATATGCCATTGTCGTTAATGTCTTTATTTATATCGTTACGTTTGGTATTGTGCAGTTAAAAGAAGATATGTTCAGTTGAGGCGTAAAATTAACGAAAAAATACATGAAGTATGTAGGTTTTCGTCCGTAGGACAGCCATGCCTTTCCTTGATTGGCCGGAGTAATACCAGGGCCTCACAGAAAACTGACATGAACTGACATGTAACAGCTGTACTTCGCCGATTTTTCGCCGAATCTGTTTTTTTAATAAATTAATGTTGAGAATGAATGAGTGAAAGCTTGCCTATACAAAAACGGCCGATATCGACAAACCGCAAAAGCGCAACATTAGCGCAATGCAATCGACACTCAGCGCCATCTATTACCAAAGTTTAGTAATGAAACGAAATAAGAGCGGGCCACTAAAATTAAATAAATACGAAGAATAAAACTGCTAGTCAAGTTTATAAATGTACTTATTGAGCATATTGAGTCAGTTAAAAGTTCCCAAAAGTTTAACTCCAGAAACTCGAAACGTCTAGGTAGCTGTTCCGAAATTACCGTTTTTCGCTTTTCTGTCCATATGTTACAGTCAATTGGCCAGGTAATGAAGTTTACAAAAGTTCCTGCTACTTTAAGAACGTCTTTTTTTATAACAAACGAATTTTAGTAGTTAAGTATGACTTTACCCTGAAGTACAAATTGTAGATATCCTCTGCCATCCATTTGGATCCTTGTACCCTTGTTAAATGGTAAAATAAAAATCTTTGATTAAATCTCATCTTTACAAATAGTATAGATAATCAACCTAGGAAGATCAAATGTTGCTTTTTTATAAGGTTATTTTTTGTAATTTTTTTTTGAAAAATTGTATAAGTTTTTTTTTAATCAATGTTAATTTTGACTGCAACATGAATTGAAAAAAATGGCAAGTTAGCTTGTATTTTTCCACTTGTCACAAAATTATCACATTACAAACAGATATTTATTTTAAATAATATGCAGTAGAAGGCTATTGTAAAAAAACCTTGGTTGAAAGGTCTCATTATATGAATACAAGTCATTGTGATAAAGACATTAGTCATTAACAACTACGAACCTACGTCTTTATACAATCGTGAAACGTCATTAAGTGATAAAGGACCAGTAATTAAATCTTGCTTTTTATGACACCCATAAACGGCTAGGTATTGTATAAAAACTATTACGTCATACAAATGGGAGAGTCATAATTGATATGAATAAACCCATGAAATACTTTATTGGTCTAGTTGGGGAAATGCTGGGTTAGTTTTTTTTCGTCGTTCGTGTTGGTAGTATCTACAGATATCGGCCACCCGTGACTTCGTACGCCTTATTTTGGACAATCTACACCATAGATTTTTATAAATTGTAGCCTATGTTTTATTTTGATGTATAAGCCAAATTATTGTAAAGTTTCATTAAAATCTATTTGGTAGTTTTTGCGTGAAAGAGTAGCAAATATCCATCCATCCATACTACAAACTTTCACGTTTATAATATAGGAATCTTGCATTGACTATTGATGTCACTGGACTATCGGGTCATGATCAGGTTATCTTAAAATAGGGATCTACTCTTGCCCAACTGGGGCAAAAGGGTGTTAAACGTTGGCTGCGCACGTGTGACTCTAGATCAGGTCAGGCTCAGGGGATCCGTCTGCTCGTCTGCCACCTATCACATAAAACAAAAACACCTAATCGCTCGCATAAAAAGTGACGAAGCAAAACACGGTATAATAACTTTATAAGCTAGTGGTTTTCGCGAACCTATAATGACATGACCAGTGCTCGAATTAAGTAGTGCAATTTAAGGTCAACGTCCTCAAACATAACGTTAATATGGATACGACCGCAAAATTTCGGGCGTATCCATATAAATAAAAAAAACTGCACGTGTAAAAAATATCTTTTTTGAAATGAATAAAGAAAACAAGTACTTAAGAAAGTAAAACATAATTAATATGAACTACTTTTATCGTTTTTTTATTGCTGAATTAGGCAGACGAGCATGCGGCCCATCTGATGGTAAATGGTAACCGCCGCTCATAGACAACAACAATGCCGAGGCACAGTCATGCCGCTGCCTACCGTGAAAACATTAGGTGAATATCAATTGAGGAAATTTGACCTCCTTCTGGTGTAGCTGATGTCCATGGGCGGCGGTGATCACTTACCATCAGGTGACCCGCTTGCTCGTTTGCCTTCCTATAATATAAAAAAAAAATCAGTTAGTCCCAAAAGAGGACATTTACACTAGTGCCTGTTTCGGAAAGAGGCCCTCTGGCGACCGACGCGGAAGCGTCGCCCAAACAAGCCACTATTAAACGGTCCGACGAACCGAGAAATGCGTAACAACCGTATATTTATATGCAATACGATTTCATTATTAGATGCCTATTTGTGTCTCGTTATTTCTATTGTCGCTTTTTCTATTTATTATCCGACACAATGTGTGATTATAATGTGGCTTATAACAAATGAGGTATGTGGGAGTCGGTGCGTTACACACGGGTGAATTCGTGTCGTCTCAAATTTTTGTCAGCTATTACGTACATTTTTTTAACATGCTTTTACTGTGCCTTTCTATTCGTTATTTATATGCGATCGTTAAACTCGTAATTTTTTTATTGAATTCAATTTGACATGTTTAGTGAGTTAACGTCGCTTTGTAATTTAACATATTTTGAGCGAAAATCTCGCTGTTTTGTGTTAGAGAACAATTTTGCGTTTTTGGTAACTTTATGTCATGTGACAACTACTTATCATTTGACGATTTGTTAATATTATTGTAATAACGAGTTGTCAGTGGTAACTTACAATAATGCTAGGTAAAATAACACGAGACTGAATCGCATTTCTATTACTGCAAAAACTCGCTAAGTACTCGTAAAATAGTTCTATATCTATCAGTAAGTAAATATAGCTGTTTATAAGTTAGCCACTCAAATCATTCAAATGGACCTGTAAAAAATCTCTAATTATCATTTTTTACATTAATAAACCACATGTTTGATGATGAGTGATGGATAACCCATTTGTTTAGTCTACTTCTTAAATTCAAAAGCTATAAGATTTACGATTTCATAATTTTTATAAGAAACGTATGTTATTTTTATTATTCAGACGCCCATTATTTAAAATCCGAGTGATCTAAAATTTCTGAGACATTAACTAAATAAATTAGTTTATCATAACAAAGTCCGATTGTTTTCAGTCGGAGAGCCCGTGCCAACTATTTGACAATTTTATAAAAAAACACTTCATTAAAATTTTTCTACACAAATTCTTCTAGTGTGGTCTGATCGTGTCGGTAATGGACGTCCTTAGGAATTACCGTTTAACACACGCCGCAACGTTGTAACTACCGGTATAGCTGCAGATTATTGTAAACCATATCTCTTAATGAACAAGTCGTAATGTCGTTTGCGAACCAGCAATTGAGTTTTGAACTTTTGAATACGTCGTCGATTGCGCGTATCATTAAGATCGCAAATTTCGTTGGCGTCTCCATTCAAAAGTGCATCTTAATCCTTGGTGGTACAGTTTATATTTTGGTTTGATGGATGGTTGGGAATAAATTCCTATTGTCATTTATTACGAGCCGCTGTAAGGAAACTATTTAATATAAGGTTAGGTATATACAACGAGATTAATTAAAGTTTGTGTCTGTTTCAGAGTGTGATGATCTCTGGAAATCAGTTTTTGCTCGTAAGTCTTACTGGTGAATTAATATAGCCACGCGAGTGTACAGATCGTGCTCTAGTTATTCAATTATGAATCTTATTGTGTACGTAAAAGGGTGTAGATGTTATATTAAAGGAGATTCTGTCTGTGCGATGATTGAAAGACGGACAGGCAGTTTTCAAGTGGGTGGTTTCATATTAGAGTTTACGCCGTAAAATTAAAAAATCGAAAAAAAACAATTCAACACAGATAATTGCTCGGAATTGTTTAACAATTCTAGAACTGTTTCTTTAGTTGAGACTGTGCGTGCAGAAATCCCGGTTAAAATTGTGGATGGTATTGATTTACTTTCTTTTTTACCAGCACTGACGGAACAACAAAGGAATAACAAAAAGCTTATCTGTATAATGATTAATATTTTAACTTAAATTATTAATGAAGCCACATCTTTTGCGTTGAAGTCTATCACGAGTCTATAGCAATTAATAATGAAAAAGCAAACAGAAGTTGGTTCTGAATAATTTAAAACGCAGTCAGATAGCTTACAAGGAATTAAGTACCTTGCTGAGCAATTTTCAGCCTAACGGCACGAGGTTACGGCATGAATTTAATTAGCTAACAATAGAACATTATAATGATTCGTTTAGAATACTTATCTGAGTATCCTTGACATTGGATTCATTCTAGTTGACTTCTAATATATGCGTTTGATTTCAGCTGCAGTGCATCTGAGTATTGACTAGTTGTTACGTTCGTTTGGGTCCTATAATATACATTTAATCAGTTACATAATGCTCATCAAAGCTCCATTTGTACACTTAAAAAATGATACCAATACTTTAATAGAAAGAACTACGAAAAAGCGAATTACCTTGATTTATGAGGTTTGTATAGTATAAAGCTTGTGAAAAGTGTTTTCCTGTGATTTCTTACTTTCACTAAAACATGAGTGTAGGTAAAGTAGTGTATGAGACTGCTATTTAAAAAAAAACACTTGCATAATTATGCTATTTAAATTTACCAAGGTCGTTTTTTTAAATTTTGCTAGTCCTTATTAATTTTATAAATGCGAAAGTAACTCTGTCTGTCAGAAAGAGTAACTTTCACGCCAAAACTACTGAACGGATTTGAATGAAATTTGGTACACAGATGCTCTAGATCCTAAGAAAGAACATGGGCTACTTTTTGTTGCGAGAAAGGGGTGGTGTGGACGAAAGTCGCGCGTAACAGCTAAGTTTTTATAACCCTTATTATGTTACAGTCACATTAATTACTATTTTCCATTCCAATAATTAGTCAAACGGGTATCAACAAGAAATAATTCTAAACTACGATAATGATAGGCATCCTCAAAGAAGAACCAAGCCAAGGAGTCCCTTTGAGGTCGTACAAAAAGGTCATCTCGCGTCTCCTTTAGGCGCTAGGCTCCAGGCGTGTCACGCATACTCGGATGGGTGACCTAGAAAATATAGGAGGTGGAAAACCTAAGGGCTTAATAGACATCCCTTTCACTTAAGGACTTAATAGACAGCCCTTTATGTATCTAAAAGGATGTAAGGTAACTTAATCTTCAGCTAATGCAACTATTGTTCTTTGCTTTTCTGTTACATCTTTTGTCTCGTATAAATATAGTTCTATCACAAAATAATGACAGGTTTTGTGGTTATATACAGGGCGTATCGGCTTACAGTTGAATTATTTCAGTTTGTTTTTTATACTCATTCATAATGATGAACTAGAAGGGCACTCTGATGAATGCATCAGAATGCCCTTCTAGTTCATGTGTTTCCACCTTCTTTCAATCCTGGGGTTTTAGGCGGGGCGTGAAACGGCTCTCAGCATGCCACGGCGAGGATGACAGACTCGATTGGTACTAAGTCTGTTCTTTTGTGCCTGTCAACCTCACAGGAGTGAGCTCATCTTGATTGTCTACAATATAAAAAAAATGATACTGCACATAACTTGGTATTGCTTATGTTCTAATAATCCTTATGTGACAGTCAGATAAAGTACTTAATAGAACTTAAATAAAGCACTTAATATTACGTCTAATAGATGTCCACTGCTGGACATAGGCCTCTCCCAATGTTCTCCACACGGATCGGTCATGTGCCATCCGCATCTAATAGATCGTCGGTCCACCTTGTAACTAAGTAAGTACTACTACTACGCTGAAATTCAGAAAACATTAGCACAGTAGCAGACAGACAAGGCGACACTGCGACAGTAAGTAGTTTTAAACTTGTAAAGGCTGTTGAAATATTTAAGGACATGCTGTATGATGCAATGACGGGGAAGTGTCAACTTTTCCCTTTATGAAATTTTAATCAGCCAGACATGAGTGGAGTTAACGCTTTGTGTTACAAATGTATCCGTCAAAGTTGCATTAGATATGAAGTCTTAGTGTTTTCTATGAACTTGTTATGGCGTTTTACCTTTATTTCTTATGTCCTTCTGTGAATTATATCGTTATCCTTTTCATACAGGGTATTCTGGTGTTCATTTACAAATCTTTAACCACCTCTTTAAACGACATCCTTCTTATAACAAAAGGGTGACTAATGTTATAGGTGTAAAAATATTGCTGTCACTTTTATAAAAGTTACAAACGGAAGTGACATGCATAAATTCTTCCTACTGGATAACTTTGTATGTGAACCAATAATCACATTGAACTTAAAAGAGTCCTATAACAACGTGATATAGAATGATTAGTAGAACAGAAGATTAATGTCGTGAGTCTGTCTTTTAAAAGGCGCGTCGGCACAACGGACAGTTGGTCTACCCATAGGACCTTCCCAATCTTGACTGCCATTCGGTAAGCTTTATAATCCACCTATCGTCCTTACGCCAGGTGTCCTGCCAATCTCCACTTTAACTCACCCTAGTTCTTCTTCGGATTTCATCGTTGGGTACGCGCAATGACAGACCGAGCGTGGAACGCTACATAGCACGCTGCGTCACATTTAATTTGTGCATAGTATGTCATGCACTTGCTTAAAAAATACATCATTGATACAGTCCGTCTCAGCCGAAATATACATTAGGTAGTACAGTAATATCGAGTGCAAGTAAAAAGTAGCTATTGCATACACTGATATTATCTCTCATGTCCCTACTGCGCGCGGTCGTCGACCCCAAGGCGTCGCTACTAATTAAAGTATATTTTATTGTTCCCCTTCCCACTGGCACAGTGGAGTGAACGAAATCGACGAATAAATCGTCGGATTATTGCAAGAATTCATTATTTACAAAAACATCGCCAAGTACAAAATATTAAAACAGAAATAAATGCGACGTTTATTGATAAGTACATTGTATGTACTAACTGCTGGATGGCTACTAAATGGATCGGGGTAATTGCACTTGAAAAGAAATGTTAAAATGCCCTCTCTTCCCCAACCCCCAACCGTGTCCGGAATAGCAATTTTATATATCTATATTATCTATACTATTTATATTCTATAGACATTAACATAGACAAACGGTAAAGGCGAAACACTATCGCAATGCAATCAACGCTCAGCGCCACCCATCGGTAAACAGTGGAACTATTCTTCCGAAACGAAGTAGGGCGGGCTACTAGTATAGGAATAAAATACTGTAACTTGGCATTTTATCCCGTTACTAATGGTCCGCCCTCACTTCTTTTCGGAACTTAATTTATGCTAATATTTCCAATCTTTGTCAATAGATGGCGCTGGGTGTCGACTACATCGCGCAATTTTTCATCTTTTCGGATTACGTAATAAGCCTTGTGGTTGTCTATGGAAGTTATCTCTTTATAAATAGTATAGAAGATTGCAACCGTGATCCAGGATTCGGCTAATCCGGTAAATACATTAAAGCGACCGTGACCGGATCAAGTGAATAATGGTTACACATTCAGAATCATTATCACAATGTGACTATGCTCGCGCGCAGGTTCAGTGCAGTAGACTAGCACGAACTTCTGAAGAAATCGTATCGTGCGTACGATTAAAATATTAATGCCTGATTTTAACGTCTTTTTTTTACTTTTACATCGACAATCAACTCCTTATTTTTTGAGTTTAGAATAGTGTAACAAACTAAGGTGCGATTCGACCAATCTGTATCCGGCAGTTGTAGCTATCAATAAGGCTGTCATTCCATACGAATCGTAGCGTTATACCATAGATTTATTCTCTGAATAAGATTGGTCGAATCGGGTCTGCATTTCATATGACAACCTATACCTCTAAACCCATACAAAATCATAATTGTCATTTAATTAGTATTTAAGCTTTTCACTTTCAAAATTCTTCACTGCTTACACTGCACTGTGCCGTCCCGTCGATATGCGGGCAAATAATTATAATTAGGTACATTTTATTTCATTTTATTAATAGCGGGGACCTTCTCCGTAACAATGTGGCGCTTTCAAGTCAATTTGTCACTGCCTTACTGTCATTAAATCTGCGCGTAGGAGAAAATAAATAAATAATAGTCATCAAAAGAGAAAAATTATATATTTTTGAGTTTTGCTTTTAAAACTGAGCGGTCAAAATTGGAATTACAACTGCTGAACTCAGAGACGGCATTTGACCTTCATGTTTATTATCTTAATTATGGAACTTGTATGTTTAAAACAAGTGCCAATATTTTGTTTTATGTGACAATAAGTTAATTTACGTCTCTGAGTGTGGCAATAAGAGCTTTACGGAGAAGAATTTTGAAGGAAAATGAAAACATGCACTTTAGAAGAATTGTTTGTATTTTAGGAAAGATGAATCAGATACAGAACCGGCACGACTTAAGATAATTTATGACAGTAATAGAGTTTAGGAAATGTGGAGTTTAACGTTAAGGGGCTACACGAATTGAAACTAGCTGCCGCCAACCTATTTACACTGATTGTGGCGAAATACGATATTTTTTTTAAGAAAGGCAAAACATTACAGACTTAGATTAAAAGTAAATGTTGAATTTTTCAAGATGCAATACAATATATAAACACGCGACAAGTAACAATAAGTTCATTATTGCTAAAGTGGCCGTTTTTAGCAATGAATGACCTTTATGTTACTTGTCACGTGTAAAAGATATTGTTTTGCATCTCGAAAATTCGATTTACGTGGGATCTAAGTCTGTAATGTTTATTTTCTTCAAAATATCATATTTTCGCCACAATCAGTGTAAATAGGTGGCGGCGCTAGTTTCATTCGTATAGCCCCTTAACAAGAGCTGAGAAAAATGAAACGCCCGTGAATCCAAACGTCACGGGCGGCCAATCAGAGCGCGCCGTGAGACGACCAAGTGGCTTAGACTATTAGGACCACAGATTAAGACGGTTTAAAAGCTAGCAAAATAACCATTTGGAAAATCTACTCTGACGCCATTAAAGAATCAACGTTTTTAGGGTCTATCTGAATGGCAAAAACGGAAGGCTTATAATTTCAAGAATTATATTATCAACATATTGATTTTCTTAAGTACATATTATTTTTTTACATTTAGATTCGATCATGTATGTCTTGCTGTCACGGACATATTTTTACGAAACATCAAAAGCTTAGTTAGTAGTAATATATATTGTAAACCGCATTAAGATTTTCATACAAAAGTACAATAAAAAAATTGGCGTTTCCCAATTTAGAACTGAAATTCAAAATGATTTCTGTCATCCAACCCAAACATGTGGATAGGGCTTAAAACTAAAAAAAAAATATATCATGGTATGGTAGGTACTTTACCATAAAACTACCACCGAACGAGATTTAGTAAATAATTTTATTAATCCATACTAATATTATAAATGCGAAAGTAACTCTGTCTGTCTGTCTGTCTGTTACTCTTTCACGCCAAAACTACTCAACGGATTTAAATGAAATTTGGTATACAGATAATCTAGACCCTGAGAAAGGACATTAATGCTACTTTTTATTGCGGAAAAGGGGTTGTAAGGGGTTGAAAGGGAGGTAAAAAGTTACTTTTCCACGCGGACAAAGTCGCGGGTGGCCGCTAGTGTCTCATAAATTGTAAACCGCAATTTTACCTTTAATTAAATCAACTAAGGGACCCTTTATGGGCGAGTTCGTCTCGCGCTTGACCGCTTTTTTCTGATTCTTTCTCAGAACTTAAAATATTAAAGATTCACTTCACTTCAGATTTAGTTTTCCACCTAAAAATAAAAGAAGGCTTAATCCGTGTTCCCAGGTTTTCAGTCTTTTTGTGTTCTAGTCATTTTTTTTCTGGATTTTTAAGTGCAGTGGAAAATCTGGTAGTTTGTTTAATTGTTTGTACGTTCTCTTTAAAAAGGAAATCAAGCATGGTCCAAAGAATTGTGTGGCTTTTGGTGTGGCTGAAGTGGCAATGAGCAGGGCGTATTGCGTAGAGAACATTGGCCATTTTGGGGTGAAAAAGTCCTTGCTTAGAGACACCATACATGAAGTTGCAATTGTAGCAGGTCTCTCACAACGCGGCCCTAAAGTGGCACGTTCCTTGGATGCGGGCGGCAAATGACTGATCTGTGTGGAGAACATTGGGGGAGGCCTACGTCCAGCAGTGGACACCTACTGGCAAAATGATGATATAAGTATATTTATACTGAGACGACACTATTAACTGATATTATAAAGCTATAGATAAATAAATAATTGCACCCGATAACTGTAGACAAGTTTTTGGACGGAGTAGCTACTTTTCATGTTCAATTTCAGTTCTTTTTCAATTCTCAGACTTCGATATACTTATGTAGTTATGATAAAGTAAATACTCCTGAGAAACTCCACAGTGTACGTAGCTCTATTCTAAAAGAAATAGATCAGACTATTGCCTTTCAGAATTACAAAGGTACTTTATTTCAAAGAAGATTGTCTCCTAAGCGATATTGTGGAAAAGTATAATTTTTCATATAACAATTCAAGTTTGCTTGAGACATAATGGAATCCTTATTGAGAGGCATTTGTAAGAATATTTTTACTAGAAATTTCATTCCTGTTCTCTGCGGAATTGTTAAATGATACAAGTAATAATAACCTTTAGTATGATGGAACTTGTTTCTCTATCGAGAAAAGCTAAATGCTGTGACACGTTGTATTTTCTTGTTGAGTTAAGAGAAAATACTGATTCTATGGTGGGTAGTGGAACCAATCGCTTCGGCTAATGCCTTTCAAAGGTTCACAATTAGTATTTAGTGGTTGTTAGTATGCAGATTTGGTGTTACTTTGTGCACTGAAATGTCGCAAAGTGATTTTAATGTAAGAATCGTGGAATTGTATGGTTTTTAACACTGCTATTGTGTGTCGAGTGTTTAGACATAATAGAGTTTTAAAAGCTAACGATTTTGTTACGAGTAATTCTTAGGTTTATAAACGCTTATTATAAAAAAAAAACGCTAGGTATCGCTGAAAGACCTGCGGAACCTGCGGAGTAAGTCCCCAATCCAAGACACGTCTGCTCCAAAGATACGACTCATCATCATCATCAGCAACCCACACTTGTCCACTGCTGGACATAGGTCTCCCTCTAATGCACGCCACTCCCGATTTTCGGCCACTCTCACCCAGCCCACACCAGCCAGCCATATCATCATCCCATCTTCGTCGCAGGGCGTCCAACACTACGCTTACCGTCGCGGTCTCCACTCAAGGACTTTACTGCTCCAACGACGAAGAGAGATACGACTATCGGTTCTAAATCATACGGAAGTCAACAACCCTGAGGGCCTAATTTGAAGGGGGCGTTACAACCGAATCGGAGTTCCCTTCCCTTTCACACGCGCTGTACGCGCTTATCTTTAAATGAGACAGGTATATTCTCATTTGTTACGGGACAGCTTCATTATAAGCCACCTGGATTTGCTCTGAGATTTAAGTTTCCTTCGTCTCGAATACTTCTTAATGGCGTGCATGTAGTCTCGCACTTCACCACTAGACCGAAGAAACAGCCAAGTTGCTTAATAGTTATACAGAAAGTAATAAATCAAGTAATTATAAACCGACTACGCTTTAGTTTTCATAAAGCGATTTTGCAATAAATTAAAAATTCTAGACAAAGCGCGTCGGTTATTTTTTCACTATTTTATTTATAATCTGAGCTGACTCTAGTACGTCGTCTTGTTTGCTCCAGGGTTGGCACAGCAGGACTACAGCCGTCTTATAGTTTTGGAGCGGTTATGCACTACCTCCGATCGAAATCCGTGAAAGTATAACTATTATCCGTAGTAGCCGTATAACTATTTCTAAGGTAATTTTATGGGTTACGATAGGAGATATCTTTTTTTTTATTTAAGAAAAGAACTAACGTCGAATGTAATATCATTTCTCCGTTTACCATTAAGCATTGAAAACAGTTGACGTGTTGGAAGTTTGAATTATAAATTGATATTATGAATAAAATATCTATAAATTGACAATGCAATTAGTAAAACATGTGTTGAAAATATTGGGTGACAACCCTATCTCATTCTAATAATAAAACGGTATGGACAGATTGTCCGTCTGTTTATAACTCAAAACTACATTGTGTTCTTTTGTGATGTTTCAAAAGATTTGTATGTTTTATTTTTATATGCGGCAGGTGGAAGATGCAAGCGAGATGGGGTTCGAGGTTGTCTGATGTAATGAGAATGCTCTCATTGGTTGATCAACATGTGTTTTAGATAATAACGTGTGTTGATCTGACTTTGCTTAATGATTTCTGACTTTTGCTGGCGCCTTTCGTTTCCGTGAAAAAAAAGTATTATTATAGACTAGCGGCCGCCCGCGACTTCGTACGCGTGGAGTTAGTTATTTGCATATTTTGGACTCGGATTAGTGAGATTCTAATTGGAATGGAAAAATATATATTAGTATTGACTTAGATAGACTTAGGTTATGAAACTTCAAGAGAAGAGTACTTACCTATTCCATTTTTAAAAACTTGCATTGCCAGGCGTCCGGATACAGCCGGATTGGTAAGTTTTTTGATAGCATATATATTTATTATTTTAATCCGGCAAAATTAACGGTATTCGGCTTGTTCGGCTTTTCACATTTTGCAAACGATAAAACATACTTTTTTTTACACACAATTTTTGCGTCACCTATTCTAGTAATGTAATGCCAGCCTTTTCTTTCCAAATGTCCGCCCAAAGCCAAAAAGGCTGAACTGTCCGGCTTTTAAGTTTGGCGACATGGCAACCCAACCGGCAACGATTTATGAAAAAACGTCTTAAACTTAACACTGTAAGAAAACCCTAATTGCAGAGCTAGTGGATCCACCAAGCGTCCTTGTAACTGAACGCCGTCAAGCTTCCAGTTGTTTTCATTTAGTTTGTAAATACTTCCCCTAGAATGCTAGAATGCTCTGGCAGGGTAAATTGAGAAAAAAATAATACAACAGTAATTATTACAATGCTTGCAGAAACTAAGTTTCATTGTACCCGTTCGTTGGGAGTAATTGTTGTAGACTATGCTTAGTTTGTGGGTTTCCTCGCTTTGTATGCTCTCTGAAGTCTTAATTATTTTCCTCAAAATCAAAAAATCTGAGTTTTTTTTTGTCTGTGTCATTTGTCTGTATCATAATAATGTGCTGTGGTGTTCAAATTAATAAACGTATTTTCATTCTTCTTTCTAAATTAGAACTTATGTACGTGTCTGTCTCTTAAGAAAATATTGGTTACTTCAATCTGTTACAAAATACTAAGCGCGCATACGCATATATGCGCGTCCACAGGAGTCTCGGTGTGTTTCGACATGAATGACAGAGAGAAAAAGAGCGGGAGGGACACGGTGCGATCTACAGCTGTAATTATAACGAATACTTAGTAATCTAAGGAATCTAAAATTAGATTTTTTAATGATAAAGAATATAATTTTATAAAAATCAATGGTGCGGGACCTTCCGTGCGCTACTCCGACTCGCACTTGGCTGGTTTTTATTAATTGCTATGAATGTAAGTCATTCAATCAATAAAACTCTAAGTGCACTCGAGTATGATATTTATAAATAATATAGTGATACTTCAAGTATTGAATTGATGCGTTTGGCACATTAAACACATCAATACCGTATCATACGTTGTATACAGGGTGTGTGTAACCATTTACCTACATCCCTTCAATTACGTTTCTTTCAATCATTATAAACAACATTTTTTTCTATGACTTTTGTTAATCAAAGCCGGGCACGTGACAACTGGTTCATTTTGTATGGGGAGAGGGTTTCTCAACCAATTTTCAAAAGTCGTAGAATGAATGATGTTCAGAAAGGTTGGTTGAAGAAGTGGTTTAAGGGATGTAAATGTTCGCACATACACTCGCATCCTGTATGTATACTATCTACATTAATATCATTTCATAAGGTAACGATCAATTCATTGTCTAGATCTCAATCTTGCTCTAATTTAAAATTTATACTTTTTTCTCATACAAAAAAATACAGGGTTGCATGACTTTCTTGGAACTTGCATTAAGTATAAATATCATATCTGCAACTCGGATACAATCTTGAGCTGCGCAATTTTGCACCTTGCCCCATTATCTTTGCTTCTTTTATCTTTTTGCCACTCATGCGAATTTACAAATTAACATAATACTTATTACGTTTCCGACAGAGCTCAATATGTTTCATAAATCAAAAATATTGTTAGGCTGTAACCAAAATAAATTAAGGTTTTTGATGTATGTTACGTATCGTACGTCATATATTAAAATAGGAATTAACGCGACGTTTATTGTTAAGTAATATATCAAATACAAAATACCAAAGAAATCCTTAAGTCGAAAGTTCAGTTCGGAATAATCACTAGAAATGGTCGTAATAGAAATATAAATATAACCATTTATAGAAGTTTTTATACGCTGAATAAGTCGTATAATATAATATCATAATTCATTGTAGGTACGCATTTAAACGACGAAAAAAAATAAAAACGGGGAAAATGTAACTTAATCTCTCAGGCCATAAATTTCTATAAGCTGCGCGAGCAAACTTACAATTTAATTTAAATAGAATCGTAGAAATAAGTCGATTCAGCCAGCAAAAGGCGATTGCACGTAGCTAGGGCTACCACTCTACCAGTTTTCATGGGATATAACTGGCTGGAATGGCGCATTTGGTAGTGACCCTGCCTCATGAACCAAAACTCGTGGGTTCGATCCCTACCCTGAACAACATTAGTGTTTTGAACAGTTGTGTTTTGGTCAGTGTCTGGGTGTTATATTATGTATTTAAGTTTGTCTTTTTTCTGTTGTCTGATATCTGTAACACAAATGCTTAAGCTACTTAGTAAGGAATCAGGTCAATACATGAAGTGTCTATTCGTTTTTCTTGGCAGGGACTCGACCGTCTTATTTATTTAGATGCGGATTGTTTGTAATGTAACATAAATGGGGAGGGGAGTGAAAACCTAGTGACAAAATCGTCATACGTAATATACGAATGCCCCCTACTTAGTGCCAGTTACAACACATACACCGTTAAATTTTAGTCATCTTTATCCTGAAGCTCATATGATGTTGCGTGGTGAATATTCATTTTTGTATGGAAAAGACGATTATTATTTTGGTGATCTAACATGATAATGGGCATTATTGGTGTTACCTATTATTAGAGCTTTGGGATTTAAACGACTAAAAATTAGCGGTGTTTAAATTCAAGAAAGACTGCATATTTTTTTGTGGAGCCGTCCCATTTAATACAGAAGTGTGGCAACCCTATCGGTGTACGGTTCGCCACGCCCGCAATATTACTACGATAATTACTAAAACACGATTCATTTGTGCTCGGTACGATATATAACACTGTTTTAAATTAGCACTATAAGTTAAAGCAATGACTAACTTAGATATAATTAGTTTAGTTAAAAATACTCAAATTCACGTAGCGCTGGTTGGTCTAGTGCAGTGGTTCTTAACCTTTAAGTCATGAGGGATCATTTTACCTAAATTGTGTCGGGTCAGGGACCACACACTTCGGACATGCGTCGTATGTGTTGTGTTGACTCGACTCATCACGTCACGTCACTTGTTTATTACGATGTCTTCGCGGACCACTTGCAATTCTCGTGCACTCTACATTGAAGTCGTTTTAAGAGATTTCATACATTCGTCCACACGAATCTCTAATTCGACTTCAATGTCGAGAACACGAAAATTGCCCCCCAGGAAGCCGTCCAAACGGGAAATACCCATTCCAGACCACCGATGACTGTATAAAGAAGGATTAGGTTTATAGTTTCTTGTAACAGCGGAGATGTGCCTCGTTTTCTTTTAATAATTGGTCCAATTGATTAATCAAGTCCGATTATAATGTCGACATCGACAAGTTTCGTATGAGATTCACTGTTAACTGGTTGAAAAGTTCTTCTCTCTCATATTTTAGCGTGTGATTCCCGGTTGCAGCCCAAAACTATCGCTTTGGAGCTTGGGGCGTTGACCATGATTCAGAATTTGGGGAGTCTGAATTACAAAGAAGCGACTGACGTCTGACCTTTGCAACCTATTAACAGAGGACCAAGCCAACTGAATAATGGTTACTCATTTCAGAAACTATCCGAAACGAGCAGGTTTTCTTATGTTTTACCGCAACACGCTTGCGTTTTTGCTTGAACTTTTGCTCGACCCAGGAATCGAACCCAGGACCCCGAGATCACGGCCCGGTATTCCATAATGCTTGGTTATAAATTCTGAAAGTGCCAAGTAGTGCTCTTTTGTGAATCGAGCCTTCATTTGTGGTTTGGAGGGTTTATACAATCTTCTACAATTATCTTCCCCCAAATTTAGCTCTTCTCACTTGGTTACTAGCGTGTCTATCGCTTGGCATCTTCTCCGTTGGTGGGCAACACTCCAACGTGCGACAAAAGTATATAGGTACGATACTACGTACTGTTAACTACACTGTCTTTGCCTTACCGTTAATATGGCAAAAAGGTGACATATGTCGACGAGACGTATTAAATATTGTTGCCGTCTCTCTTCACGTGCGATCAGATGCTAGCCACGCTTCCTCATTCGATTGTAAACTCTATAGATTACAATTTAAAGCCGCTTTTGCGTTTGATACTGGCTACAGGTGTGTTTGGGATTAAGTAAATAAACGAATGAAAGGAACGTACAGAAGGCATATTATATTTTTGTTGGATACTTGATTTACTACCTTGTTACGATTGTCTTTAGAGAATTATCTGAATTTTAATACGAACTTCAGTTTTTTTTTTATACTAGAGGCGGCAAACGAGCAAGCGGGTCACCTGCTGGTAAGTAATCACCGCCGCCCATGAACATCTGCGAGATCAGAGAGTTAAGGAATATTCTTCTTAAATGAATCATTGGAAGACAGTCAAAAGTATAACAGTTTCTTTAAATATAATTTAATGTGTTAGTCTAAGTATGTTGAGGTCTAAATGCAGCTGTTTTTTTAATCTAACATGAATTCAGATATTCAAACTTGGGTCATAAACATTGAGATATTAATGTTAAGTTATCTATCATGTTTTAGTGATGATTACCATTATTATAGTCAATTTAAAATATTTTTCTGGCGATGAAACAGTCTCTTTTACTTGAATGTAAAGTTAATGTTCCCAAAGACGTAATAAAAGGTGTCACAAAAAGAAGTCTGTGCCAAAATACATTAAGTAGTAGGTATAACATTTACTTTATGTCTTACTTTATGGGCTCAGGCTACTCTATGGGCCTTACAATATTGCAGACGACGATGTTTGAATAAATAAAATTATGTTCCTTTAGCACTTAAATAAATTAATATGAAATTGCTTAGTTATGTCAATGCACGCGGTGTTGAAGTGAAATTAAATTGATAGAGTAAACTCTGTGAACATTTAACTTGACTGGCCACATTATGGGAATTCATCCTAGGTTGTCAGAAATTACACCGCTGACAGTTTTCCATAGGGCCCACACTTTAGAAGAAGCCAGTTTCCAGCAGCAGTGAAATATTTGGGTTCAAAAAACCGTATACATCCGTTTTATACAAAGTAGAAATGTCGGGTTTCATAATGACTATAAAAACCATACATAGAGATAAGTGCAAGCGATTCATTAAGAAAACTAGAAGGGCTTTCATTAAAGAAAAAAATTCATTAATGAAGACAGAAAAAAATGATCTCGTTGTAGGCACTTCATGAGTCTTTTGCCTTCTGTGCATGTTTCGTTCATTGAGACGGCGTACATTAAAAATAATAACATTTGTAGCGATGAGGGGACGTAGAAAGGTCATCTGTTTATTATGAAGTTCTAATGTTTGCTTGCTCACTTTCTCTCTTTATTTTATGTTTGAGTATACTTTGTTGCCCGTTTATTGTTAATAATGTTCTTATTTAGATTAAAATTACTCTCGGACAGAAACGATTTCTCTTCGTTGGTTCACGAATTAAAATTTTTGCTTACTATAAGGTTTATCAAATATGCCATTAGGTCCTTATGATTTCTACTAAAAAAATTAAAATTTCTGTTGGTGACGTGGACATCAGCGGATATTTATGTTTGTCAAAGTTCGTATTTGGCAACCATAAGTTTCCGTTTCCAAGGTCACTGGCAGAAAATAACTAAGTCGCCTTTAGCTGACTTTTATCGAAAATTTCGTCTTATGCTCTGGTTTTTAATCATGTGTAGTAAACTGACAGATGATAATGACAAGTTTCTATGCATTTTGACATTTTGTATCTGTAAAATTGAGTGATAATGTATGGGGAGGACAGTGAACGGACATGTGTCAGTTTACTACACATGATTATAAACCAGAGTATAGATGTAGCAGTATGTCTTATCGGGTCTCTTCCACACGTCTGTCTCATTTACGCTGAAACACTCCGAGGTACGCAGTACGCGCGCATGGATGTGTGCGTAGACGATTTAAGTCGTTTAAAGTCGGCGATCTGGAGACCCAATTGTAGTGCACTCGACATTGAAGACGAATTAAAATTTGCATGCACGAATGTACAAAACTCTAAATTTTACTTCAATGTCGAGTGCACGAGAATTGGTCCCCTGTATCTGATTATTGTATCAGTGTGTGTGTATTTTACGTCACTGGATGGTGTGTAAGCTTTTTACGTCTTGTCTCGAGAATTAATAAGTGCTCCACTCTGATTGTAAGTACGTGGGTATGTCTTTATAGCTTTGTACGTATACATTGTACGGTTCCCGCGACACTCCGCCCCCACTCGGCAGATGCCTGCTAATTTAAACATTATTCTACAATAGCTATGAAAAATATAAAGCTTCATACAAAAACATTTACATTATGCGGGATTGTCTCATTAATATTTATGGCGAAATAAAAATAAAATTATTTCGCTAAGTAATGAGATGCCGTAGATACACTGTATACAGATATGTTTGACTGTTTATAGATATCAGGTATGATTACGTTAGGGTTCCGTAGTCAAATGGCAAAAGACGGTACTCTTAGATTGGTCATGTCTGTCAGTCTGTACTCTGTATATCACAGGTTTTTTTAAAACTAGGTATAAGAGGTATAATGTTGTAACTTGGTAAGTGGATGTATTTTTAAGATTTTCATACAGAAATAGAAAATAAAATTTTTGGGGTTCCCCATACTTAGAACAGAAACTAAATTTTTTTGATTTTTCATCCAACCCATACGTGTGTGATATCTATGGATAGGTCTTCAAAAATTATATTGAGATTTCTAGTATATTATTTTCTCAACTGAATAGCACTGCGCTTCCAAAGTGTTGTAATATTACCATAAGAACTACCAACAAAAATTGTTTGAACGAAATGTAGTTAAGTCGTAGTTTTTTTATTACGTCATAATTGGTAAACCAGAACTTTCCTATAATCAACTCCAATATGAAAATTAATTTTACTTGATGGGCGAGTCCGACTCGCACTTGGCCACTTTTAACTTTTTGTGGCGTCACCGTTTTGTAAGTTTCTTTATGGGCTTTTTAATCCTTAATGGTGTGGGTCAGATTGGGAACAATTTAATGTCCTTAGTACGTGTCCTTACTACGTACATCCATAATTAAGTAAGGAGAGTACCTACATTAAATTAAGTCGGTAAAATAATTAATTTTTGAAAAACAAAAGAACTGACTTCAAGCCTACAGTTACAAAATATACCATTGAACTATTTTTTTTTGTTTTTGTTGTTTTTTTTTTTCAAAAACCACTGAGTCATTTTGGATAAAATTTATACACCTTTGAATGATGGCCTACCAAACAAAAAATCATAAAATTCCATTCATTATTAGCGGAGAAATCGAGTAACATACATACAAAAATAAAATACGGGTCAAATTGAGAACCATCCTCCTTTTTGAAGTCGTTTAATAATTAAATAAGCGCAAATTCTATGCGATAATTGTCGCAATCTTCACTTATGATTAACACTTACCTACATTGCGTGACAAAGACAAATATAACATACTCCATAATAATGTTGAGCCTGTTTAAATATCTTTTGTTCTATTATTTTATGATCGATTAAACTCCTATTAAAGATTTTTTACATACGATATTATAGTGTTTCTTTTGTATTATGTTCAACAATATAAATGTTTACATTAGTTCGAGATAGTAACCACTTGTGAACAGCATTTAGAAAGGTCACTTATTATAAAATATTTTACTAATTACGTGACACCATTTTTTTTTCACCATTAATTTATAGTTAATATTATATCTACTTATTTAATGTTAAACAGTTAATCAAGTTGATGGCTGCAATGAGATATAAACGTACCGCCATTAGTAGAATTTGGGACAGAAAAATACCATACATTTTCTATCTATTTGTTTGTCTGCGCTTATCTCGGAGACAACGGATTCGAGTAAATTGTTCGTTTCGTTTCGGCAACTTATAAATTAAAATATTTATTTAATGAAATAGAAGCTAATTACCTATATCACTAAGCTATTAGTAAATATACCTTAACCGCTAGTCGTTAGCATAATGTGGCCTAATTTGGGATATTATTTTAATAGTATGCGATTTTAAAATTGATGATGTCTTGCAGATTTTTCATGCATGTTTTTTATTAACTAAATTATATTAAACTCGAAACTAAGCAGTTTTAATGTAAAATCAAAACACAAACCGGCACGGTAATTCCATCCTCCAAAAACATAAGTATATTTCACTCCACTGTTTAAGTGGGAATAATAAATTTAATAGAATAATAAATGTTAACATCCGGATTAA
Source organism: Cnaphalocrocis medinalis (assembly GCA_014851415.1). NCBI lineage: Eukaryota > Metazoa > Arthropoda > Insecta > Lepidoptera > Crambidae > Cnaphalocrocis > Cnaphalocrocis medinalis. The sequence goes on along the minus strand of CM026273.1, from coordinate 5,211,142 downwards.
GAAAGTACCAGGGCATTGAAGCGATCACCGCCGGGTCACGGGATAAAAGCACGTATTATTTTACTGTACAGTCGGGCAAAAAAGTCTGTGAGTGAAGGATCGTTTCCGCAGAAAGCGTTCCCCACGAGGCGTGTCGTGGTACTTTGATATATAGAGATGTGGTGAGATGATCGATTAATCGATCGAGGAGTCGATGGCGGGATGAGCCCAACTGGACCATAGTCACTCAAAATCGTAAATTGCGGAGAAAAGGGCAGATAGGCCTTTGACCCAGCAGTGAGTGAGACAACGTCCTTAAGAGCCCGTCCTTAATAATTAATAAATATTTTAATCGATACTACTTCCTCACTATTAGATTATTTGTTTTAATCGAACGAAGAAACCCGTCTCTTCTCCCATGATTCTTCCAACATCATAAATAGAGATGTGATATCTACATGATAAACATCGATAATCGATATTTATCGAAATGCATTGCACAGTCATAATCGATATTATTTAGTTCGATCGATTTTGTCACATCTCTAGTTAAGAATTTGCTGCGTCGTTAGAGGGTTAAGAATTTGAGACACTTTAAAACAAATACGTCAATTTTAACGATAATTTACGCCTTCTATAAAGACTGTTATAACAATTAGGTCCTATGTTTTTGCAACCTAAGCACTTCTGAGATTTCAACGTGCGATTTTGGAAATCGAGATATTAAGTTACTTATATATACTAAAACATACATTTATAGTTATTGAATAAATTTTGGTAATTTCTTTTTGTTTCTCACTTGTTTGATATAAAAACGCTTTTAAGGCTAAGTCCGTCCATTTACACCAATTAATCAAAATAGGTACAGGACCCAGCGACTTCCATCTTTGCTGATTAAATAAACCTTAGGTGTCCATTATGACTTTTTTCCTCGACAGTATCCACACGACAGATTCGTTCCGACATCGTACAATTAATATTAATTAAGATTTTAAATTGGTCTAATTATATAGAGCCGGCCCTTCTTGCTGGCAAGCCATTCTCTTAGCTCCTAGATAGAGACGTTACGGGATAAACACGACTCAAGAATCGGGAACTGGATTTATTCTTTGTTTTTTTTCCTGTCATAGTAGCGATGACTTGATTTCTATGATGAAGGCCTTTTGCCCTGCATTGGGACAGTATAATATATATACTTTACTTGTTTACTTTACATTGAAATTGTTCCTACTCTTCCTTGTTTTTTAGCTCTATATAATAATAGTTTGTATAGACATGAGTTACTAAATCTTTATTGGAATATAATGCGATAACTCATTTAAACATCAATTTATCAATTGGCACCTATGAAATATTTTCACGCAGGTAAACAATTTTATAAAAAAACAGACACACGCGACGTTCCTCATTTCGGTATCGATAAAGGAATTTATTAATACACAGTTAGTGTAAAATTATTATTGGGTTATTATTTTACTATAAATAAACAAAATGTACCTATGTTTATTGCCCTATGAAATTGAAATCAAATCTTACTCGAGTAATGTCAATTGCCCCATCACTAGCTTTGGACGCCATTATGGGGCAAAATATTATATTCATTGACTTTAATTAAATATTGCCCGCTCATAATTCTTTTTGTTTCGTTTCAGGTAAGTACCTACGCACCAAATATATAGGTATATCTCTATAATACGCACGGATTCGGGATTAGCAAGTATTTAAGGTAAGTGAATTGATATAACAATTTGAAAGTATAGGTACATAATTGGGACTATCGCGTGTGAAATATCCGCTAAGTGGCTAATTGTAGAACTGAGGTTTATCAACAAAAATAACCATTTTTGATGTGGTCAAAATGTCACTAAACAATGACGTTGCAGTTGGACCTCAGTCACTATGTTATTGTGTGCCTCAGTCTTTCAATACGCCATCTAGCGAAATTTCCACACGCTCCCATTATTGTTGAAAAAAGGAACCGGAAGTAAACTAGTATGTTTTTCTTTTCAAACTAGAATATTTAAAAATATGTCCAGTAAGCACCGTCTTAATTATTGAATTATATATTAGAAAAATAATTAAGGGTGCGATAAAGATCGTCAGGGAGGCTCTTCTTTTAAATAATAGTATCATTAAGTAATGGTTCAGAAAAAACCTTACTTAACTGCGAATAGTACCGCAAAAAAAAATTCAAACTTATTTTGCTATTGGTTAATAAATTAGCTGTTTGAATAAGAATCAAGTAAAACAAGTCATCAACGTGAGCCCTACCGTTTCAAAACCATCGAACACTAAAATTTAATTTCAAAATACAAAACAAATCCAAATTCAGTTACGCTCACTAAGCGAACAATATTTATTAGTGCATTGCGTCTAAAAGTCACTAAACAGTAGTTTGTTCGGCCACAGTAGGCCCTTCAAACGAGATAAGTGCCCATTGTTCGGCAGCACGGGCAGTCTCTTGCACCCCGAGCAAATACAAACAGCTATATGTTAAAACTCCTTTCAGAATCCACGACTTAACGCTAACAGCTTCTTTTTAAGTTTCCAGGCTTTTTGTGAACGCGGCGGCAATTACCTCTTTTTGTACGCGTGCTTTTATTTTACTCGCGTGTTTAAAACGGTGGTTCTGCATATCTTTTAATAACCGCGGTTAGATGTGATGTGACACAGGCTTTGTGCATCCCTGCCGGTGTGAAAGTATTTCGTTCTCACGTCGGCGCTAGCGTAAATTGTCTTTTAATTTCTAGCGCGACGCGTCTGCCAGCGGATCATTGAGACTGCCAAAGCTTTGGACGCGTGAAGCGGTACACGAGTTTTCCCATTTAATGGGACGGTAAAAATGTTTTCCGTCGCGTGTAGCCATCAGGCCCTTTGTCGGCGTGTATCGCGATAATTTGAACCACATTGTCGACGCGGTGGTAAATGTATTACATAAGTATCTCAATCAGGAGTGGTGGCGGGTTTACCGTTTTGTTTCACCGCGCCGTTTAAGGGTTAGAATTCAAACTGCTTTGTTGTTTTTCGTTTAATTGGTTTCTGTTTGAGGAATTTATAAACTGTTCTTGTAATTTACATAAGTGCTATTCGTAGTTTGCCACTGTAATAGTTGGTCTAACAGGAGTTATTCCAAGCTTTTTCAAACAAGCCGCTTCAGGCATCTATGAACGTCAAAAAAAACCAAACACTTTTATTACACATTCCTAACCATAGCATACGTGTATATGAAACTAATCAAAAACCAAATTCAAGTAGAATATAACGTAGCACTCCGACTATAGGTACTCCACCCTCACAGAGAAAGCAATAAAAAGCCCCCATTATACCATCAGAGTCAATTTTTTATTTATCCCTTGCACAACACAGAATCACCCCACGAGTATCTATTTCGCGTATTATAAGAATCCACAGCGCGAACAAAAATTAGCTGGCGAAAATCCTTAGCCGTGTTTATTACCTCTATAGAAGGTATTCAGGCAATGTTATGCTAATTCACACAGGCGGTGTGAGAGTGCGGTTCACACTTAGGCAATCAGTGCGTAAGTCGAGTTAAGTCACAGTGCTCCAACCGGCGAGGTAATTTAATGAGGCTTTTTCAACGCGCCCCGGGAGCGAACACACGGCATTAAAATGAAATTAACATCGAAATGTCATAATTAGGTCCTGGTGGGCATCTCCTGCGGAGGTAACTGAGTAGTTTCGTTCGATGGCGGCCACTAGAATGTGTGCTCGTATACAATTTGTAGTAAAGCGGTGAGAGAAAGCATTCACGCGGTAGCTGAGGGGGCTTTTCATGTTGTTCTTTGGAGGGATGGAACGAGACAGCAGTGGGGGTGGTGGAACGTAAAATGTAAATTGAAGCATTTGAATGAGCATATTGAAGGATTGGAAATTTGAAGCCGCATAGGTATTGAGTAAATACATCCCAGTCTGTAAGAGTGGTTACAGATTAGTGTATTTTACCGCGCGCAAACGTTCGTTTAGCTTATAAAACACGTCTACGTGCATAGGCAATTAAAAAATGCTCAAAGGAGAATTTCAAAAATGTTTTGCTGGTTTCTGTTTTAGCGCAACGCCACCAATATTTTTTTTATTTCGGCGTATTCACGTAATCCACGAAATACCTAATAACTAAGACTTTTCCATAGTATCACTTATATCAACGTTCAATTCCCAAATAAAAACTGCAAATAAAAACAAAAACGCACTAAAACCCGGAGCATTAATAAAATATAAATAATAGTTCGCTAGATATTGGACAAATCTCTGTACTAACACTAGTACTAACGAGTTTGATTTCAGGTATACATACATATTATAAATAATCATACGAGTAAGATACATGCGTCAATCTAATCTTCTATACTATTTATAAAGATATAACTTCTATAGACAACGACAACGCTTATAGGTAAACCGAAAACACGAAACGCTTGCGCGATGTAATTGAGCACAGCGCCATCTATTGGTTCATTTCTGAATTACGGTCCCGATGCGAAGTGAGGGCGGGCCACTAGTAAAAACATAAACTTAAATAAATATCATTATTTCCGTTCCACAGATTCAATAAAAAATCAAGTCCGGGCTATGCTGACTATAGGAACTTTTGATAGAAAAAGTAAGAATAAATAAAAAAATCATCGTCTTTTTTTTTAACATTAATATTCTTTGTTACTCAGATAATACAGGTAATCCTTGCTAGTCAAACAAAATAATGAGCAAAAATAAAGAGGAAATTTTTAAATCCGATTATCGTTATACGTGTACTTATTTTTAATAATTCTTCTTTTTTTTTCAATTATGATTTAAGGTGACGAATTCGACGAAACTAGATCCGCCAATGTTATCTATTGGCTGTAAAGTATTTCTGTGACTACTTAAAGGAAAGTATATTATCGTTTTTAAGACATTATAATAATTTCCTCCCACATCCATAACCTTAAAAGTAAGACAAGTTATACAATAATACATATTATGGTGGGTTGTACTTGTACTGAGATTATCACGCGAGAATATATCAAATCAACTGTATTTTTTATGTTTAAGTATTCACAAATAAATTATTCGTAAAAACTATCTTTTAATATTATCCACATTAATAAATAAATCGGCGGCGGCAATTCGTCGCCTTAAATTATTTTCCGATCTGTGCAGAGAAGTTTAGGCACTAAGCAGATATTTTTAGGGTTCCGTAACTAAATGGCAAATAGCGGAACCCTTACAGATTCGTCATATCTGTCTGACCATATGTAACAGTCATTTTATCCAAAACTATAAGAACTATACCACAGAGGGTATACACGGTTGAAACTTTGTAAGTAGATATTCTGTGAACCGCATGAAGTTTTCATATATACCTATGGGTATTTATGAATGAGTCTTCAAAAATGCTTAGGTTTGCTTATACCATTTTTTTCTTAAGTGAATATATTACGGGAAGTCTCTCCCGTAATCTATTCACTTTACTACCGTACTTTCAACTTCGGTAATAAGTATGCCTTCCCTTCCTCTAACTTTGATAAACTTGAACCTTTAAAAAAACCTGTTTTTTATATACAGAAGGTTCATATTTATACCATTGTATTGTCATATTTTTAACCATTTGGCGCAATGGTTTGGACGCCGGTTGAGACGCAAGGGTCGCGGGTTCGATTCCCGCACCAACACAAATGTTTGTTGATGAAACAGATATTTGTGTTGGGTCTGGGTGTTTGTAGTTCCTTCGTTGTTTCTGGTTTCCATAGTGCAAGGGAAAACCTTAGTTTGGGACTAGGACAATGTATGTGATGTTGTCTCAATTTAATTTAGTCTCAATTGTACGGAACCCATCGTGCGAGAATACGACTAGCACTTGGCCGTTCTTTTATTTCTCGATAAGATTACTCCGCACTTAATCGGGTTCAAACGAGATTATAAAAAAATCCCTACGTTAAGCTTGTTAAGAAAGGATAAAACAGTCGCTAGGGAGCATTTAATTGGGCCAAACAATTTAGTTGTATAATGTTGTATATACTTAACGTCCTGTTGGTTTACGTACCGGTCTGTGATCTCGGAAGTCCTGAGTACTTTATGCTCGATTCCCGAATCGAGCATAAAGTATATTTCGAATATTGAAAACCGGCGTGAAGCTACGTTTCGTCATGGATACTGTAGCGCTACCATGAGTTGACATTTTTAAACTGACGCTGATAACGTAAACTATTGCTCTGTCTCTTTCAAATGCATCACAATGAAAGAGACAAAGCGATAGTTTTCGATTGCGAGGATAGTATTTCAAACTCATGGTAAGGCTACTGAAGACCCAATTGGGGGGAAAGGGGGTTAAAATCTTGCAACGCACTTGTGACTACTGGTGTTGCAGGTGTCTATGGGCGGCGGCAATCGCTTACCATCAGATGAGCCGTCTGCTCATCTGCCATCAATAAAAAAAAAGTACAAATTACCGCAGATTAGATGTTCTCATTTGCAATTGGGTGTATAATTTAACCGCTTCAATAAATGAGGAAGTTCTCAATTTGTTTGTATACAGATTTTTTTAATATAAAGTGTACATACGTTAAGTAAATCATTTGAGTAATTGGTTTCGGACTGGATGTGGAAGAAGTTGGAACAATTAAAAGTAATTGTTGATTATATAATATTCGATTTATTGAAAGGAAATCAGCCGTTGTGAAACTTCAATGCATGTGCGTAAGCCTGATGAATATCGATAGTTTTTTGTTTCGTTTTTTATTTATTTACTAGTGGCCCGCCCTCACTTCGCTTCGGGACCGTGATTTCAGAAATGAGCCAATCGATGGCGCTGTGTCCAGTTACATCGCGCAAGCGTTTCGTGTTTTCGGTTTACCTATAAGCCTTGTCGTTGTCTATAGAAGTTATCTATTTATAAATAGTATAGATATAGATTTTCAAGGGAAACATACATACGTTTTTTAAACATTAACATAGCTCACATTTTCTAATGCATATGACAATAGTTACTCGATGTTTACTGATTAATACATCAAACATTGCTATAAAAATGTTTTTTTTATATTTTAGACCACTTCTCCGTTCATTGGCAAACCATTGCTGCAAATAGAATCCAATGGAGACTTTTGGGAGAGGCCTTTGCCCAGCAGTAAGACAATGAAGGCTAAAAAAATGTCTTCTATATACAAATCAAATTAGATTTTTATTTTGACTTCCAAACTGAAAAAAATAAATTAAGACAACATCATATACCTATAAAAGGTTAGTTTGGGACCAGAAGAATAATTCTCCTGGTCCCAAACTAAGGTTTTTTTAATGACGACTTCTCTGGTCTAGCAGATGTTCATCGGCGGCTCTGATTACTTACCATCAGGTGACCCGCTTGCTCGTTAGTCGCCTAGCATAAAAAAGTGGTAGATAATTAAAGGAGTGCATTATTGGCAAGCATTAGCGCAGGTATCTATTAAGGCTGCGCGTGCGCCTCGCACGTGAACACTTGAATATCGTCATTTGTTCGATACTTCGCGCCCGCGCCGGCGAGTCCCCGTGTTCGGTCCCTTATCGATAAACAACGAACATCCCTACCTGATGACTATCAGTTCAATTAATTTGTTGCTAAATAAAATTAATTAGGGAAAGTTAACGCTCAATTAATGTAATAGCATCGCGATATGTAACGTAACACTTATTAAAACCGCTTATTACTTAGTCGGTGGGCGTCAGTCTGATGTTGATGAATACGCCAGTTCGGAGAATGGCATGCAAGTATGGAATAGTTATTGGAACTGAAATATTACCGACATATTGATATGCACAAAGTGTTCCTTCTGAGTACCCATTACCTTTTTTATCGTATATTCCGTTACTAGACCAGATCGTGGGTAGGAATTGAAAATCGGAAATAAATGGAAACGTGAGCTTGAGCTTGAATAGAAAACATTTGTTGAACACAACATATAAAAGATACTGAAGAAGTAAGACAAAAGTTGCGGCCAACAAGATTCAGCCTCAGCGTGATGCTGTAGCCGCCGCGAGCAGCTGCTGCAGCGCTGGTTTTCAGGCTGGAAACTGAGTGACGTCTTTGCTTATAATAGTAACATTGAACACATGCAACACGAAATAAAAAACAACATTGATCACAAGCCATGTACGCAAAAATATAGGTATTAAGTATTTATCTATATATCCCTTGCCCTCATATTCCAATGCTGCAATGGGACAAAAGACAAAAGTTCGTAGGTTGTCCCATGTGTTTCCTCTGTCCTACAATATGGACTCCTTCAAACGAACCAGTTTCGTCGCGTCCGTAGTAACTTCAACGTGGGTTCTCCTTTTGTTGTCATCAGGCTGACATGAACCCTATAAAAGAGCCACTATAAAAATAAATCTCGCCCAAAACTTAGTGTAAAATTTTTGCCCCGTTGCTTGAAAGTGCTACCCACTGTGCAATGCGCCCCCGAAGCAGTCAATGCACAATAATAAATACAATGTAGGTGAGTATACCGAGCTCTCTGAACTAATTTGCATAAATAGGCAACATTAGTGCATTAAAAAAAATTATAACAAAAATTGCTCCTCAACAACGGGCACATGTGATTCCCAACTTCCATTCTATAATTTCGAATTAAACTAAGTAGTGTAATTATATCTAATTGCGCAAATTCAGGGTTGCCATAACCGCTCCCTTATTAATCAGATTCTCATTGATACAGCAGAAATGGCAGTCGATTATTGTCATAAAATTGCCCGTAATGGCTAGCTTGTTGCCGAGTTAACAGGACTGTTCAGGTTTATTAGGTATTAAGGAAAATAATGTGTATAGACTGGGGCCTCTCCATGAATAGTTGATGCGCCCGTGTGATTTGCTACACGGAAAGCGCATGACATTTCTTTTCCGGCTCGTGTGTGTCGCCCTTTTCGGGGTTCTGTAGAACTAGGACTGATCCTTTAGCGTCAGCATATATAATTGTCTTTTTTTTAATGATAGGTGGCAGACAAGCAGACATATCACCTAAAGGTACCTGCTACGTCAGCAAGTCAAAATTGCTCTGCTAACCTTCCAAATCCGCTGTCTTCCCAAATCCCTGTCACAATTAAGGACACACTTGCTCTATAAATTTTTCTAACGATTAACAATAGGTCAATATTTAATTCAGAAGTGACTAATTAACGTGATAAAATAATCGGCTCCAAATTTAGCACATTAAAGTTTTGATCCCTATAAAAGCCCACCGTGCGTTGACATAAAAAAAATCACCCGAGAAGTATGGAGTGTGCAAGACTCTAACTAATCCAGTCATTGCTTTCGGAAACTGACGCCACAAAATATGGAGGAAGTGGTTTAAATAAGATATCTCAACTTCTAAGTTGACACCTAATAATAGTACCACCCAGACATGTACAATTATATTATTTAGAATATCCAAAACATGACGATGGAGGTCGATTACATCGCGCAAATGTAAGTAAGCTGGTATAAGCCTTGTTGTTTACTTCAGAAATATTTTTTTAATTGTTTTTGATTTAATCCCAAAATAACATATCAATTAAACTGAAACAAATTTAGCTGCAACGGATTTGGACATCCGGATTGATGCGACTTTCAACATCGAAAATACTGAACCCTGCCTTCTAAAGACTCAACACGCACTGGTGAGGGTCCTATAATGAATAATTCCTGGAATTTTAAAAGTGTACCGGTTACATTGTGGGGTGTTTGCGATCAAGTTGTGATTGTTTTAAATAAATTATTGCGCCAGACGTTAGACACAAATCAATCTGTTTCAAAAATATCGTCTTTGATACTTCTTAATGTCTAGTAATCAGGAAATTGGGCGCTTCTTTAACTATTTTTTTGCATTAAAGATTAATGTTTTTTAATAATTATTTAACTTGATTCATACAGTCATCTGTATAGGTAAATCAATTTTATTTAGTAAATGGAATAATTCAATTGAAAATTATAATGGTTTTCTATGAAATATATTTCTGGAATGTTTAAAGGTAAATTCGATACCTATACAGGTTGTATCTGTAAACATTTACATCCCTTTATCTACGTCTTCTACCAACCATTCTGAACAACATTAATTTGTTCTACGGCTTATTAAAAAAATCGTCCAAAATGTTTGCTACTTCCGTGACCGAATTTTTATGAAAAGGACATATTTTTATTTCAAAAGTCATAAAACAAGGTTTTCAAAATTATTGGCGCAAAACGTGGTTTTAAGGAGTAAATGTTCACAGATACACCCTGAATTCATTGTAGGTGTATGCGTATTAGATTATGTTCTGCTTCATAGCTCTAGCTCTGTTGAGATGGGCCACCAAAATATCGGTGGTAGAACATTTATCATACGGACCTGTCAAGAAGCGGAACACAGTCCGTTATGAGGTGCGTGGGCATGTTCCGCCGCCACCTTTACTTCTCTAATGGCCATCTCAATGACCGCATCCGTGATGCTCCGGTCACGATACACAACGCTCAATTGGTCCGCTAGAGCTCAAGGTCTCGCGTGGCGCCACATGATGACCAGTTTAAGGGTAATGTCATTTACACACACGCTTGAGTTGCGTTAGTATCTGGGTAATAGAATGAGGCCGGATTTGGTATGTTGGCACGTGCCTAGAGACATGCACGTAAGTTTCGTGACCATTATAATAAACGAACATCTTTACAGCAAGACTAGGGAAACGCGTATCATCTTAGACTTCGCCTTACATCAGTGCGTTTTAAAAAAATAAAGTTGATATGCTAGCTCGAAAAAGTAAGAACAATGAATAAACGCGGAGAAAGATCTGAAATTGCATACTATTTTAAGAATGAACATTGCTAACGTAACTTTAGTTCTACTCTCATTGTCTTCTTGTCGGTCAGTGGTCGGTACATAAGGCCGCTTTTGTGATTCTTTTAATTGATTAAGTTAACTTAAGTATTTTTGTACAATGCGTAAAATCGATGGTCGGAGTTACAGCACTACAGCATTGGTTAAATTCTCTACCGGTGTTGCAGATGTCTACGGGCGGTGGCAAACGCGTACCCTCAGGTGATCGGTCTGCTCGTCTGCAACCTATCAAATGAAGAAAAATCTATTGCACTGCAGGGCAAAAATCACGATCTCACTAGCCACGGTGGGCTAATGTTTTAAATAGTCGTAGAACTTTACTTTCCATAGATATCGAGATAGATTTAGCACTAGCGGCCGCCCGCGACTTCGTCCGCGTGGAAAAGTAACTTTTTATCCCCCTTTCAACTCCTTACAACCCCCTTTTCGCAATAAAAAGTAGCCTATGTCCTTTCTCAGGGTCTAGATTATCTGTATACCAAATTTCATTTAAATCCGTTGAGTAGTTGTGGCGGAAAGAGCACAGACAGACAGACGACAGACAGACAGAGTACTTCGCATTTATAATATTAGTATGGATAGGCCATACGGCAGACATTCCATAAGGAATGTCCGCCGTATGGCCCCTTCTTACTTTTAGGAACTTTAGTCTCCTTGAATGATTTAAAAAAACTAGCAGCGGGGTTTACTTTGAAAAAAAAAAATGTTTGTACTCTCAATCATACCCACCTTGCAAGTATATCGGTTGATAAGGAAACAAAATTAACATCACATCATTCCACAATTGCCCTCAAGGCCAATCTCATTACTAAAGGTAAGTCCATTTAAATATTTTCAATTCACGTTGCATCGTTACGCATAAATTGCATCTCGCTCTGATTTGACTCAATCAGCAGTCTTTGTCTCAGGCAATAATAACAATTATGTCTTTTTGTTTTTCTGTCTGCGTGTCTGTCCACTATTATTATACAACAAATGCGGGTCAATAAACTTTAGATGCATACGGGATGTTTGCACACAGATTTCAATGTATTCATCTTTCATCATTACATCTAAAAGAGCGAAGCTATACGAGTATTTGTGATCTTCTGTTGTCTGATATCTGTAACATAAGTGCTTACTCTACTTAGTACGGAGTCAGGCAATGTAAGAGATGTTGGGTGAATTTATTTTATAAGACTTTTAGATTGTTTCAAATAAACATTGCTTTATTATACGACTGCCGAAAATGGATCATGTATATTTTATTCAGAGTTTATAAACCGAGCGTGATTACCTATGTGATTTTCTTATCAAGGCTTATGGCTTTTAAACGCCTTATCCGATATCAACAGGTTTATTTTATTGGACATCTATACATATAGGCGTATTCTTGAACATGTATATCCCTTTAACCACGCATTCTACCAACCATTCTGAACAACATTTTGTTCTACGACTTTTGGAAATCCGTCGGATTTTTTTCTGTGAAATTGTATGAAACGTCCAAAATGTTGAACTTGCAAATTTCTTGAAGTCAGTATAATGTTGCTCGGAATGCTTGATAGAAGACGTGGTTAAATTGATGTATGTTCACAGATACACACTGTATAACGTAAATCCTATTGTTTAGTGGCCCATAGTATAATTAGATACAAAGAGTGCTCTTGTGTTGGCGGATACACTCAAGCATAGTTTGTCCTGCGTACTTGAAATTAGCTGATCATTGAGGTTGGTTGCCGCAGCTGCTATAATGGCAAGAGGACACTATTTATATATACTATAATGCATACTTCCAACATATCGGTAGCCTATTCTTATTGCGTTCGACATTGATTTCGTTCGATTGCCATTTGTTTTTGCTCTATTTCACAAATGCATCTTTCAGTTTAGGCACAGTTTAGGCGTCAAAATCACTACTACAGTAGCGATTTTGCCAATTGGAGAAAACGAAAAAAGACACAACGATTTGAGTAGGTGTAAAAAGCCTGAAAATAAAAAAGAAGTTATTCGGAAAAATCTTAAATGTAATAGGTTATTATTACTTATCTTGTCATTGACCTAGCGTAGTTTAATGCCAACCAATGATGTATGTATACCATAAATACTATTCACTTTAATAGCAGCCTGGAGTACACGCCGGCGTTTCATTTCGAAACCATTGGCCCGAAACGAGTGAGAGTACTCGGCCTCTTTTATAACATTTTAAACTGCGATAAAGTCTAAATAACGAAAATGAGTGGATACCCAAAGATTTCAAGTCCGCCATAGTATGAATGTGCGTCTTCAGTCAGTTCGTGACCACTGCTGTCGTATGTTCTTTGGACCACTGATCAGCTTTTCGCCTTAAGTTAGGCAGTAGACCGTCAAAAAAGTACAGTATCAGACTTTAATACTGTCCCACTGCAGGCAAAGACCTCCATCATAGAAGTCAAGTCATCGCTACTATTAAGTTATTAATCTAAAATTGATACAAAGGACTGTACGCCGTAAATGGATATGAGATCGTAGTTAGTTCCTCGCAAATAATTGTTTCGCAGAAATATGTCATTCTTGTACCAACCTTGTTTAGAAGTAAAAATGCGGGGAGCGCAACACAAATATTCGTTATTCCCCCTCCTGAGTATTACAAGTTTTTAAAGCCCCGCTATTCGAGATTAGTTGTTTTTAACCGGTCGATATAATTATGGGTGCGAATGAACAATGCGTAGGGACGGCGTATTAATGTGAAATATCACTCGTAGGGTTGAGGGCGCGGGCGGCCATGTTGGCACCGCCGCTTGCGCAATACTGCGCACCGCTTGCGCGCAGCCTGCTAGCTCCGCACAGCTGACCGTGTTAGGGTTAAGTCGCTGTATTGATTCCTTGCAACGGGTGTTTTTGTTGCCTCGAGCGGAATTGGGTTAATGTTTTTTTTAATGCATTGCGGTGGCGCATTTGCATTTTGGATAATATTATGCTATTGTTGTGTTTTGCGAGCTCTATCGATTTTTTTAAATTTAAGCATGAGATGGAAATAATCCCTTTTCCATCTCATGCTTAAATTACATACTTACCTATAAATAAAAATATATATCTATAATGACAGAAAACAGGTCAAGTTTATGAATACCTATCTGTACTACTTCTAAAGAAATAATTTTTATAGAGAGCGTCAAGGATTATAGGTAAAACGAAGAAGCGAAACTACTTGCGTGTTGTAATCTATGCCCAGCGCCATCTATTGATTAAGTTTGGAACTAATGTCCCGAACAAAGTGAAGGCTGGCCACTAGCTATACGATATACTGCTAACTATTATATAGTTCAATGAACTCTTCGATATCGATGTCAGTTAGATCCGTCTTTCTGTTTTTGTATATTATGTGGTTGAACACGATAATAGGTAATGGTTCGATCATTAGAATTGTTCACGCGTCTTCACGCGAGGTTTGAGACTGACACACTGTAACAATACAATAAAATCAGCTAAATTCTTTGCAATAAAACTTGAAGCGTAGTCTAGACCAATTTTTAAATAGGTATCAAGGAAAAGTCTTTTTTCCCGGGGTGTATCTGTGAACATTTAGGTACATCATCATCATTTCAGCCAATAGACGTCCACTGCTAGACATAGGCCTCCCCCAAAGTTCTCCACACAGATCGGTCCTGTGCCACCCGCATCCAATGGACTCCCGCGACCTTTACCTGATCGTCGGTCCACCTGGTGGGAGGCTTGCCACGGCTGTGGCCTCCTGCGAGTGGCCTCCACTCAAGGACCTTTCCACTCCAACGGCCATCTGTTCTCCTCGCAATGTGCCCTGCCCATTGCCACTTAAGCCACGCAATTCTTTGGGCTATGTCCGTGACCTTAGATCTTCTGCGGATGTCATCATTTCTGACACGATCACGCAACATTAGGTACGTCATTTCTACAAATCATTCTGAATAACATTTAATCTTGTCCTACGACTTTTGGAAATTAGTATTCGTACAGACGTACAAGGTTCTTCGAAACGCACAGAACTAGATCGCCACCCATCACAACCTCTTGCGTGTGGTTCGATGTATGAATACAACTGCAGGAAGGATGCTCGCGATTTTGTTGGAAAATGTTATCAAGGGAATATAATTCGAACCACTTCCCCTGGGCTGAAATATGTACTTATCACATCGTGATTGCGGTTGAATTTCTCACATATTTTATATGGGCCGGCTCAAGCGGAGTGATGCCACGGCCCCACAGAAGACTGGTGAAGCAGCGCCCGCGCTGTGTTTCATGGAGTGAGGGTAGGAGGCCCAATTAGGGGAAATGTGGTTATAGGTTGACAGCGCAATAGTGACTCTACTGGTTCAAACACCGGGCTGTGATCTTAGGATTCAGGGTTCGATTTTTTTTTATGTGATAGGTAGTAGACGAGCAGGCGGATCACCTGATGGTAAGCAATTGCCGCCGCCCATAACACATGCAAAAGTGCGCTGCTAACCGTTTATCACCCTTCCCCCCCGAGGGGCCTCCGGTATCCTCCACTCACTCGGCGAAACACAGCACAGGAGCTGCTTCACGCCGGTTTTCTAGTGGTATCACTCCGGTCGAGCCGGCCCATTCATGCCGAAGCATGGCTCTCCCACAGTTAAAAAAACGATTACGAGTCGAACAACATTTTTGTTCTAACATACGTCGGGTTTGTAAACGCCAATTTGAATTAGGAAAGCGTGGTGATAAAACCGAATCCTATCTTAACGGCGATGAATTTTTTTACATTACAGCGGACAAACGAGCAGATGGCTCACCTGATGGTAAGGATAACCGCCGCCCATGCTCTCTCTAACCCCTAAAGCCCGAGACAGCAGACACAATAGAAAATCAATTGTCTTTTGATTTTAAAAGGCTTATGGGCCTTACGACCTTAAGGAAGGAATAAACCCTTTTCTTGATTTGACTTGATTTCTATGATGAAAGCCCTTGCTGCAGTGGAACAGTATATAGGCTGATACTTTATACTTTATTGTATTTATTTGAGTTCTTTTAGTCTGAGTTCATATTCCACGCTCAGCTCCAGTCCCCCGGCAACGGAGAATCCCCATTTTAATTATCCCATTGTACCATAACTCTGGCAAGTCTTAATTCATTTTATGTTACCAGTTACAAGCCCTGCCCTTTGTTCTAATTCCATTTAGCTCAGCACAATGACGATGCAGATGCACAGAAAAAATGCGTCGCTTACTAGACTCGGTGTAATTCAATCATTCGCTGAAAGCGCTTACTCGTATGCTAACACATTAACTTTTTTATCATTTACGCGAAGCAGCCCTGGTGAAATGTCAAGTTAACAATTTAATTTTTTAAGGTTCCGTAGACGGGCTCGTTTAAAATACTGCAGCGATATTGTAAACTCATCACTCGGGTCTTCCAAAATATAACGTGTCTCTTTAATTACTCGACATTGGAAGAATTAAGTGTCTCTAAACACGGTAGCAGGCGAAACAAACGAAAATGGCAAAAAAACCGGAATCTTCATAGATTCGTCATGTCTACTTATCTTTAACCCTTATAGTATTTGGTATGTGTGTTTTCCAAAGCCACTTTTTTCCGAAAATATAAGAACTAGTCCTCTTGTATTGAAAATGTTATATTTATAAACTGTAAAGTAAATAAATTTCCTACGAATATGGATTTATAGACTACCACGGTAGGTAATGACATCTCGATAAGAATGACCCATCACTGTCATTAAATTCAATATGAATGCCAAAAGTAGCTATCTACGACTGTGAGATATTAACTATCGTATATTATGATTTACATTCCATTTCACGCAGTATCGATGACTTGTATCACTCTATCAGCTGCCGTTTTGACATCAAAAGGATTATTTGTACTTTTTAGATGCCCATGAATAACGGCATCGGGTTCGTCTAATGGACAACGCATATACCACAGTATGAAGTCTCCAGTAAGATACAAACACTCAAGTGCCACTCTCGTGATCATGTCAACGCCAGTGTAATTAAAATAGGGACTTAATTCGCGGTTTCGCTACTTCTAGACAAAAGATATTTTTGCTGAACTCATGTCAACATAGCGTTGTCGCATGCGACGTATGTCACATTCGTCTTGAATGTTTGATACATAGTTATGTATTTACTGCTTGGCGTTTCGGTTGCGTTATAGCTGCCGTGGTCACAAGCGGACTTGCGTCCGCTTTCTTCCCGTAATAATAAATAATAATAGTTATAATGCAACGCGAAAATGATTCAAGGACTAATTGAATGATCGAAATTCGAAAAAAATATTTAACTTGACTTTTGACGTTTAATAATCTCGCTGGCTTGGAGTCACTCGACTAGGACGACTAGTAACCAATGGGTGAGGTCACTTGTTGCGGTCGAGTAATTCAAGAATACTGAATTTCGGATGTCTAACGAAAATCAGTATGAAAAGCAACGAGTGGGTGAGTATACAAATGATGGGATATAATAGTGAAATACAAAACATAGCTCGTCGTCGTAGTCAAGCTACTGATAATCTCTTTATTTTCTATCTACGGACTAAGCCACGTTGTGCATTTCATCAAAAGCAGCCTAATGGCCTGAGCTCGGCGAGTGCGCAGTACGAACAGGGAGCGTGCGACCATCGCGTACTATTTTCGAGTGACAAGAAAAATTTTAGAGGTGGAAGGAAATTCGTTTCCGCCTATGTTAAAAAAGGCATTTTGGGGCGTGTTTTAAAGGCATTACTCTGACGAATATTGCTCGCAAATGGGATATGGGATGAGGGTGTAGCGGGTTTGATTGAGATATTTATACATTTACTAGGAATAACTAGAATATGTACGAACAGCAGGCAGAAAATTCATGAAAATGTATTTAAAGTTTCTGCCTCGTATTACCAAACTATGGAATTGATTATCATCTGCGGTATTTCCAGACCTATGACCTGCAAATCTTCAAAAAGAGTGTACTTGTCACTCCTCTGGCTGGAAACTCCAATGAGCGGCAGATGATCCGTCTGTTCGTCTGCCCCCTGTATCATAAAAACAAATAAGCATACAAAACTGTATAGTTTCGTAGATCGACTTTCCCCATAATATAAAGAACGTTTTCTTCAATGGTATAACGTATCAATTAAAGAAATTTGACAGGTTATAGTGGTTGTTATAGAGCTGTCTATGCATATCAATCAGTGAACCCTTAACACGATATTTCACGAAAAATAAGTGAATACTTGGATCACAGCCCACGGTCTCCCGTCAAGAGGGCGCATATCAACACCATCCGACAACCTGTGACGTCATCTCCTTTAGTTATAATCGTAATCAGTCTTGTTTATATCTGCGTGTACATTGATTAAAACGCGTTCTGTAGACGTCAAAGTTCCCCCACGCAAGTATCCACGGCCGTATTGATTTAACACGGCGCGCGGGTGGGGGGCGAAACAAAAAATAAAATTAAAAAATATGCATAATAAAAATTTAGTCGATAACGATGATGGGCCCCCCGCGACCGGAACGAACGCTTAATGCGAGGGGTGGGGATCGATTATTTTTGAAATAACGTCAGCAGTAGTGATGTACGAGCGGGCTGGGCGAGGATTCGACATGTGGTTGTTTTGTTCGGGCACGTCCGAATACTCGGAGATATAGGAGCTACTGAGCTACTATATCTCTCTGGGTATTCGATTGGGGAGAAACGCGCGATTAAGTTTGCAATTGGGTCCCGCACTTTAGGATGTTCAAGCTATCTATTATGATACATATTTGAACCATTTTCTCAGCTACGAGCGGAAAACGTCTGAGGAAGTTCACACGTTTCGGATAGTTTCTAAAATTTATTCAGATGAGTATACCCAATTCTGAACGTAGGATAACCATGATTCGGTCGGTTTGATTCAGGTTTAAGGTTTTAGAACATCAGTAACTTCATTGTATCTACCAGACTAGAATGAATCTGAATCAGGGTCGAAGCGGATCCTGGACTCCACCGCTGTAACTATGGACGCAGCCGGGATTGACACGCTGAGATGAGATGAGAACATGAAAATACTAAAACTTTGTTTTAACTTCAAAAGCTTACCTACATGTTACTATTTCCGTCATATAGTTAAATAAAAGAGATAGCATTATATTTCCAAATACTTACACTTCTCTTTAAAATTTTCTCCGCGTAGCCCTAGGGTTCTAAGAAAACTATTACGAATCATCAATAGATCCATTATACAGGAAACATATTTGTATAAGCAAAACACAATATAACAAGTTTCACTGTCATTTAATATCGATAAAAGAGTTGTCATTTCACCCCATCACTAACATCGCGTTCCTTGTTCTGTTGGATTCAATTGGACTATGTTTACGTGTTGGCTTATTCGAATACGTTTGTTCGGTTGTTTTTATCAAAACCAATACATATGCGAACGCGTCAAGTGAAAACAGGCTACCTACCCTACCTACCTGCTTTAATATGTATACATACAGCTACACATCAAAGTATACAAAACTGTCAAATGTCTTCAATCGACTCTCATCTTACTGTCAAACACATTAGGTTGAATATCAATTAAGGAAATTTGACAAGTTGTGGTAACCTGATATGTGGCTGTCTATACCTTACCAAAACAATCTACCAAATTAATTAGAGATTCGCATACTGTATGTTTGATTGTGACGAAGATATTAAAGATGAGCTTGAATTTATAAGTAGGTACGTTTTTTGTACGAGTATGAGCAAAAAATATTTTTCTCAGATTCTACCAAATTAGTGTCTTAATTGGTATAAGCGAATATTTTTTTGATATCTATACATATAATAAAAATGTAAAAAAGCTGTGTCTGTACATTGAAGATATTTATCTAAAAATGACTTAGGACGACTAAAAAACAGTAACAGAACATGAATCAATGATTTTTAAAATTTTTGTCTGTCTGTTTGTCTGTTTATCTGTTTGTCTGTTTGTCTGTTTGTTCGCGCTAATCTCGGAAACTACTGAACCAATTCGAATGAAACTTTTTTTTTGTATAGCTGTAATATCAGGGCAACTTATAGGATATATTACATTTTGAAGACAGGCTCCTTGATGTAGAACCAAACAGCAGCCCAGCTAAACTATAAGAGGTAGGTCAATGGCTCCTTAACAAAAGTTGTTCAGATTGAGGAGCAGTTTATGATGCCATGAAAAAAAAATCAAAGATCATGGAACATCTGGTTTGGACCTCTAAGAGCCCAGCTACACTATAACAAATATAGAATGAAATGGAATGGAAAATTGTTCAAATGTGATGATCATTTTGGATGAGATCCTATAAGGAAGGATATTCCGAACTTAAACCCCTAATGGAACGAAAAGGGGGTTCAAGTTTGTTCATGGGACTATGTGATTCCTTGGCCCAATTACTCCAACTTTTGCATACACATTCTTTGACAGAATTGATGGATAAAATATAATATCAAACTTAATAGAATACTTACATCCCCTAATGGCATAAAAAATAATTTGGGGATTACTTTCATTAGAAGTTGATATGTTAAATAGTAAATGGTTTGCACTTGACCTCGATTCTCACCTGATGGAGAGTGACAATAAGGTCTAAGATGTAGCGTGCTTTCCCAGAAGAAGCCTATTTACTCTCGACTTACGGACACCCAAATTGTAGCTCTCTGGAAATACAAAAGCCGGCAAGTTGTTCCATTCCTTAGCATTTCGTATAAAATAATGAGCCGCCTTAAAAATCTATTAACCTATAAATGAACATTTATAATAAGTAATATTTAAATAATCATCTTTAAGTCAAGAGTCATAAAGTTCACGCAAACGAAGCTGCGGGCGGCCACTAGTATAAAATATTTGTCAAATCGATGGCTTATAGCAAAACCTCTGTAGTTAGAGCAATGTGTAACTAAGTAGGTACCTACTACGTAGTAATTTCTCCAACCCATTGAAAAACAGAAACGATTCTTAGGTTTGTTGTAAATTGTCTTGCTTTACATAAATGTTATTGTGTTGACAAAAAAAGGGTATTAGCTACTTGGTTATGTTTACTTTTAAGTCGAAAAACACAAATCTTTTTAAATGTCAAAAACAATTTGATTGTTTATTGAGTCAGCGGTCAAGGTCTTACGAGATTAAGTAAAATTTATTTTAAATTATCCTTTCCATTATTTTAGCGTTAAAATCTGTCTTGGTAGACAGTGGAAAAAGTCATTACAGTAAAAACACGTTTTCCGAAAAAAATGCCTGTATGTGGGAACGTATACAGTCCTCACTGAAACAGGAGAAACTGTGCGATGCTGAATTTCAGGCAGTCCTGGCTGCGGAGTGCCCCATCCTATCGTCTTTTTTTGACCCGGGCCGAGATGATGTTTGCGCCCGGCTGATGTGGAATCCTCCAATGTTATGAAATGGAGATTTTTAGACTAGATGTTGACTTAGTTATGCGACTGTGGGAGGGGGGACACCACCCACAACGCCGAACTCATTGACCCCACTTCTCCATCCTAGAAAGATTATCGAGATGTCAGATTTAAACGATGACGTCACAACTATGCATGTGCTTTAGTTTAACCACAGCGTTGTAGCCGTGTCTTTATTTATTTAGGATTCGCTAGGACCCGCCCTCGCTTAGTTCCGTGACATTTCCATTAGTACCAATAGATGGTGCGGAGTGTCGATTGCATTGCGCTTGCGGTTGTCAATTGTGTTTCGCATTTTCTATAGAATTTACCTTTTATCTAAACTATTGGTAAAGAGAAAACTTCTAAAGAAAACAACAACTTGAAAACACGAAACGCTTGCGCGATGTAATCGCCACAACCCAGCGCCATCTACTGGCAGAGATTCGAACAACTAAGAAAATTACATAACTGTCCCAAAACAAAATGAGGGTTTGCCCCTAGTAGAAGATAAAAAACTCTTTTACAATTTCTTATACAGTCACGATAAATAAAATTTTATAAGTTAATTACAGTTATCCACTGATTGATACAACAGAAAAAGATATACCAATTAAACATTGCAAAAAACGACCTTAAAAACTTTTCCTCATAAGTCATAACCGATATTGCGTGAAAAACTAGTAGTAATATGTTTTATTATTTCTAAAAGGGGAACACTAAAATTTATATTAAGCAATTATAATATTTTCCGTCGTCACGCAACTTACTTCAATGCATGATACATGATATTTCATAGTTAATTTTTACGTTGTAAATTACAACGCCCCTGTCGATACTAAAACAGACAGTTCTCTGAAATTATGTACAAATAAAAAAATAACGTAATTGTTCGAAAAAAAATATTCAAAAAATTCAATGATCCGTGGTTTTTTGTTAAAGTAATTTATTTATGATAAACATTAAATCATAAATTACGAATTGGTACTAAAATAGTTTCAAACTTGACCATTAGATGGCGTTAGATGCAGATTTCATCGCGCATTTGAACTTTTCGGATTACTGAAATGGGGTATGGGAAAAAAAACCAACATGTCCTAAATCGAAACCATTTCGAGGCATTTGTCTTTCCCATACCATATTTTATTGCTTTTAAAATTTAAAGCATACGATCAATGATATCTATACTTAATATAATAAAGCTGAAGAGTTTGTTTGTTTGTTTGTTTGTTTTGTTTGTTTGTTTGTTTGAACGCGCTAATCTCCGAAACTACTGGTGCGAATTTGAATATTCTTTTTTTGTTGGATAGTCCCATTTATCGAGGAAGGCTATAGGCTATCAACATAATAATATTAAGGGGGTTGTAAGGGGTTAAAAGGGGGGTAAAAAAGTTACTTTTTCCAGCGCGGACGAAGTCGCGGGCGGGCCGCTATTTTCAATAAAATCGCGTTGAACCTTCATCTGACCCAAGGTCAGCAGAATTTTCAGTCGTACGCTAACAAGATAAAATAAATGCGACATCTACTGTGATTGACACTTAGTCTATCGGAAGAACCAACAATTGGCGCTAGTTGTAATACAATAAAACCTTACCAACCAGTTGACATTTATTTAAAAGGTGATATAAAAAGTGATTAGAGATACCTCTCTGTTTTTTGTTTTTGCCGGAATGTTGTCAGGACAGTGATGTAATATTCCCCGATTAAAAGGGATTTTGCCCACAAGTAACATTTTACATAATTTATTTGCCACGATTTGGGGAAAAAGCCGGGGTAACACTATTATATGGTGTAGCGCACTTGTGACGTCACAAATACGCTTGAATTTAAAATGTTTAAAAATTAATTAAAACATACTACTGTCTTGATTACAAAAATATTCAAATTGATTACTTTAAATAGTAAAAGGTATTGAAATAAAATATAAAAAAGATACCTAAAAATTAGTTCCCATACCCCATTCTGATGGTTGCCAATAGAATTTATCTCTTTTTAATACGTTTATCTATAAATAAATGACATTTTTAACGTTAACAAAATCAGGGATGTTTTATGACTACGAGTACGGTCGTCAGAAACTCAATTATATAGGTACGTGCGTGAATCATATTCTTTGAAAGATGAGTGTCAGATGCTTTTAAAAGCATGACTTCCTCATCAACTGTAGGTATGTCCAGCAAATTAAATGGAGGTGGTTTATCTGTCACTCGCACTGACTGTCAAGCATTTATCGCACAAGTCTCGAGTTAAAACCAGTGAGTGATTTTCGAATCCTCCACGTGATTGAATTGGAATGACGCCGGCTAGTAGCTGACGGCTCGACGCCTCCGATCACGAGAGAATCGCTTGACGCTCTTCTCGATATCTCCTATGACAGTTCCGAATGTAAATCACGGTAATGATTATTACGTGTCCGAGTTTACACTAGTGATGCGACGCGCGTGCTTTGAGTGAATAATATAAACCATATTCACGTTACATTTTTTAGCTTTTTTTATATTGGCTCAGTGTTATATTGGCTCACCTCAGCCTGATGATAAGCAAGAGGAGAGCCCACGTTGCAGTTGCAACGGACGCGATGGCACCGCAATTACATCCGTTGGCACTGCCAATACTGGCCCATGAATTGCTTCTTCACGCTTCGTTTGAAGGAGTCCATAGTTCAAGCGTTAGTATATTTTACTCCAGACTACCACTTGAACACAGTCGCAACATTTGTTAAACTTAACTTTAGGCCGACGCTTAACCACAATCGTACGTGAGGGCGAGTGATGATGAGGACTAGGATGACACGCGTTTGCCTAGAAGATGCCTGTTCACTCTTACCTTAAAGGTATCCAGATTATAGTGGTCGGGAAAAACACCTGATAGAAAGCGACTATGAAGAATGAGTTTTTGGTATGCTAATGGTAATTTCCGAATATTTGGTAAATTTGGTGTCTGTGGGCTGCGGCAACCGCTTACTTTGCGCAAGGGTTTCGTATTTTTGGGTTTCATATAACCTTTGTGATGTTTGTATAGAAATAATATCTTTACAAATGGTATAGATACCGTACCTAAATGACGTAGGTACAATGAAACCACAAAAACGATCTAAGGAATACTTCGTCGAACAAGGATTCCGCGCAATACTGGTACATTATTGTTGCCAGAGAAAAAAGATACGAAAGTTTTAATTGGATTCTTTGTTTCATTTAGTAATGAGAGCAAAGTATTTAGCCGTTTCGTTTTATTCGGAGCTGTTGGAGAATTTTAAGTTTTTATTCTGAGTCATGTCACTAATGTTATTTTTCACATACTGCGGTATAGGACTTAATTTTGCGATTGTTTCCAATCTCTACCAATAGATGGCCGTATTATGTTGATTGTATCGCGCATGTGATCCGACTTTTCAATTAAGATGTACTCGTATTGGTCAGTAGGAACTAGGATTTATGTCTTTTTAAATAGGTGGTAAAGAAGGGTCTGTTTCACAATATAAGGATAAATTCTATAAGCTATATGCGTTTAACAATATACAGATGAGTTCAATAATAATGCTACCACAAAACTGTTGTCGCGTTTCACGACACTGTCACAATGCGTTATATGTCACTTTACGTCTATGAGTCTGACAGATAGAAATCGCAACTTTTATCCTCTTTCTCTCTTCTTATATATTTATGTGATAAAGGGTCACATAGCTATGCAGCTATGTGTCGTTTTATCTTTACAGTGTGAAACAGGGTCTTAGTCTAAGCAACTAAAGGTGCCTTTATTTTGTATCAATCAGCAATTTTTTATGTTAGAATGTGTGAAAAAATTAAGTGACAGCATCATTTTTAACCATGACTCATTGATTGTCTTTTTCTTAAGAGGCTATACTAATGAAACTAGCGCTGAAACTGCTAAAAACTATAATTGACATTATTGTTACTTGTCGCGAGTTTTATATATTGTATTGCATCTTGAAAAATTCAATTTACTTTTATCTAAGTCTGTAATGTTTTGCTTTCTTATAAATATCGTATTTTCAGTGTAAATAGGTTGGCGGCGCTAATTTTATTCGTATAGCCCCTTAATAAGGGGGTCAAAGATATGTCAAGCAGAACACTTGTACTTATGTTGAAAAGTCTATTAAACAGCAAAAAGACAATGCTTATTAAATTACTTTGGTGGGAATAATACTCTAAACAGCAAAGAAAAGTTTTCTGAACCGGTATAATGATTGTAAAGTAGCTTCAGGAATGATTGAGTTGCGTGTTTTAAAATTATGTGAAATGTCAACAGCCCACAAGTGTATTTTAGTCCTTATTGCATCGTTGTAATTTTGTTTGATTTGAATTACAATAGATTGAACCACTGCGATCAATGCGTAGTTACTTAACCTAAGGCTGAAGGAAAATAGTTGCCACCTGATTTTGAATCTTGTGTGTCATGCCATAAGAGCGAAAATTAATGAAATTTTTTGCTGACTTAGGCCCTATTAAGGGTTTAATCTTGTTAATGGTGCATTCTGATTCGATTATCTTAAAGTTACTGTGCCACCACGGATGGTATCAGCTGTAGCGAAATACTTTTTGCCGCCATCCTCTCCTCCCCCGGATTGAAGTTTAGATTTTCTCAATAACATTTGCTCTACAATTTTCGGAAATTCGTATTTTTTTTTATTCCTCATTCAAAATGAACAGACACATGAGCGGATTTTATGAAGTGTATTTTTTATGCGTATTTTCTAAAGTCATTGAACAAATTTAGTTCAAAATAGTCGGTAGAAGACGTGGTTAAAGGGATGATTTACATCCTCGTTCACAGATACATCCTGTATTAGCATTGTATAAGTTCAACGGATTAGTAATTGATTTACATTAGCAATATAGGGTGAAATCATTAGCGACCTATTAAGGCTATTATAATAGGCATGCTAATGTACTTGTAGATAGTCAATGAAGTCCTCAAGACATAACTAACTTGCCCTGTGGGATAAACATTGTTTTTGTAAGAATGAATTCATGTTGAATGTTCTCATGTTTTCAAAAGATACAGCGTGAATAGTGCCGCCAATCTGGGCTCCATTCGAAAAAAAAAGTGGTCTAGAAGTATTTTCGGGATTTTTTTAAATTAATTTCTATAATAATTCTACGGACATGGTTCCGTGCCTTTTTTGCTGGTTTATTATTTTTTCACAATACTTTATAATATTTTTTACTCTGCAATAAAAGTTTAAATAAATTAAATTACAATCCTAAGTCGAGGCAATTTTAGGGATTTGAAACCAATGTAGTATGGATTAGGGTTGAAAATAAAATGCAACCTTTTGTTTTCGACGTGTTTCGACCTCGACGTGTTCGAAATTCAAAATATCTATAGCTTTAAAGCAGTCTTTCAGTAGTCTTACCATGAGTTTGAAATACTATCCTTTACTATACTTTGTCTCTTTCTTTGTGATGCATTTGAAAGTGACAGAGCAAAGTTTACGTTATGTCAGTTTTAGATGTCAACTCATGGTAGCGCTACAGTACGTATGGAATTGTGTATCTAGAGATAAATGGGTATTTCTCATTTTTGAATCCAAAAAAATGACATCAAGCACAAGTGATATTTAAAAAAAATTGATGATACATTTTAGTAGTGTTGGCCTTGGGGATCATGGTAAAAATGGTCGCTGAGCTTACAGTCTCATAAGTACTGAGATATGAGGACTTAAAAAAAATTGCCCTCCATGGAAGTGACCGCAGATCCAAGGAAGTGACATTCCATACATAAGTAGGGATTGTCACTTCCTTGTTCTACAAATATTTGTCATGGAAGACCAAAAGATGTGTTGAAAATAAAAGATCAGTGTTATTATTTCAATATATTTTCGTAATCTTAAAGAATATGATGTAGGTAACAGGAACTTTCTAGTAAACTGTTTTCAATTTAAAACGCGACACTGCGCGACGGCGCGCGACACATCTATCCGCACTGCGACCGGTCACGCTACGTTCTTCCCCTGTTAGCTTTGGCCGCAGCGCTCACCACCTTCCGGCCGTACTCCATGAAGGCCTCCCTGCAGCCACGGTCACTCATCACCCCCGCTACCGTGGTTGGGCTGTGTCCAGCTGAATCCCCACTCTGCATTCGCAGTCGTGCTCGAGGAGAACCTGGGGCACTCAAACGGAATGTGCTCCAGGGTCTCCCCCGTCTCGCCGTCGCAAATGCAGTGGGGGGAGTCAGCCAGACGGAATCTGTGCAGGTAAGCCTTAAAGCCGCCGTGGCCGGTGAGCAGCTGCGCCTCCATATTAGTGAACGCCCTTCCTCCCATCATTATCTTGACCTCACGGACGTCGGGCAGGGACATGCGCGTTACTGCTCCTGTCATCGACGTCTAGTATCTGTCCTGCCTATAGTGCCCTATAGTGTTTTCTCTAATCGCTCTGCGCGCCGCCGAAAGGGGGAAACAGTCGTAGCGGAGGGCGGTCTTGGATTTGAGCGCGGCCTCTTTCACGAGCTCGTCCGCCCTCTCGTTCCCTGGGATGTCGGCGTGCGCCTTCACCCAAAAGAAATTAATTTCACCCCCCTTGCCTTCGAGTTCCGCCAGTGCCCGCATAATACTGCCGACCAAGGGGTGTAGGGAGGCGGGGTCCGCCAGGGCCTCTAGCGACGACCTAGAGTCACTTCACTGACTATTGAGGCCTTGTGTCACCTCACCCTACCCGCCGCCAGCCTGAGCGCCTCCAGGATCGAGTACAACTCGGCCTGGTAGACGCTGCAGTAGGAGGCGAGTGAGATCTTGGTTTTCCCCACCTCTCTCCCCCCCTCCCAGACTGTGACCGCCTCGCCCACTTTGCCTTCGATGTTGCTGCCGTCCGTATACATGTACGGCAGCTCTGGGGGGGCTCTGGGGGAGCTTGGCTATCACCCCCTCGTCGTGTATGAGATCGAAGGCTATTGGGCTCCTTTGGGCAGGATGCTGAAGGAGGAAGGGGCTCACCCTTGCCTCCATCAGCCTCCCGGGATATTCCTCGACGGGGTTTACCCCTCTTGACCTCATACAGTTGGACCTACTCATCGTCCCCTGAGGTCAAGAGGGATAATCCCCGCGACTTACAGGTGACTCCTTAATTTGCGTTCTCTCCACTCTTTTTGCTGCATCCGATGTTCTCTTGCTGTCATATCACCTACCAGCTTCACAAAATCAACGAAAACTAAAATTTAAAAAAGAAACATAGTCACTGAAGAGGCACATTTAATCAATATGTAATTTCTTGTCCTTTCCGTGGATCGAAGGTCACTTCCATGGCACGATTTTTATACACGGAACCAAGGAAGTGACCTCCACGGACGTGACTTTTATCCGTTTAAGCTCCGATAACATCACCTGAAAAACAGGAATGAACATGCTTATTTAACCATGTCTTTTTCACACCAAAACACATTGAAATCACAGAAAGTAAGTAAAGTAGATGTAAAGTACATACCTTTGATCATCACCACAGTTGTGACCACTTATGCTCGACGAGTTTTGAGAATGAAAATATTTTTTTTAATTACTCACAGACGCTATGTCTCTGGCTGAAACTGACAACTGGGGGCAAAAGATGGCGTCCTCTAGCTTGTGTGTGGCCACGTGCGTTCGGATAAACACTTGTTATTTTTCTTGTACGGCCAGCGTGACATTGATCCATGGACGTGAAAAAAAAAATTGATCACACATTTTATGAGAAAAAAAAAGTATCTTCTATTAGCTGCATATACATATAATCTCGTATCTAGGGAGCAAATGCATATAAGTTAATAATAGCATAGGTTTTTATGTATTTATAGTAGCAAAAAAAAACGCAACATTTATTTTTCTCCATAAAACCTATGTGATCACATCCACGGAAGGGAACATTTTATTAATAAAACAATTAAAAAAAAATACTATTTCTATAGAATATCTAATTTTCTTTCTCTGAAATAACGCTTATTCATACATACTTTAATATCAAAAAGTATGACTGCTTAGTTAAGTTAGTATCAGTTAGAAAATTTCGAATCACAACATTTTTTTTGAAAAATGAGAAATACCCAAATATCAATATTTTAAGCCCTCTGGTCATATTTCTAATTTGAGAATCAGAAAGTGCATTATGCTCGATGCGCCATCGATGCAGTCGGCCGCCATACCTAATTCCTAATATTATCTAATTATGTAATGAGCAAATTTAATAATTAGTGCATCCATGGTTGAATACAATTATTGAGAGTACGCGTGGCTTTTGCTCAATTAATGTATGACAGTAATTTGATTGTCTCAATAATAATTAATAATCTGAATAGACACGGTCCCTCCAGTGCGAATGTATGGGGATGGGGCGATTAATAACATAGCAATTTGCGGTGTTTGTAGGATTGGGAAATACTGAACCCTGTTTGAGATTTCAGTTACATTTTGTAGGTAAGGCATTCGTATTGAGGTGTCATTACCAGTGATCGGATTATGAAGTGCAATTCAGGGTGAAATGCCTCAAACATTACGTTTGTATTGATATGCCACGCAGTATTTCGAAATTTCGGGGTCAGAACCTAAAATGCATCTCTCCAGTCAGATTGATTCTCTGGCTTTGGGGCGGAATATAGCTTCCCTTTGTATATACATTCTTTACTGCATTTATCACGGGGAGTGCTCTGAGGAACTGTTGTTTACTTCTTGCGGTTGAATTTTTACATCGAACCACGCGCAACTGGCTGTTAATTCCATTCTTATCATCTTGGTTGTTGGCGATCCAGAACTGGGCGTTTCTCGCAGAATTTTCTTCCTCGAACCTCAGTTCACGAACGTCACAGGTGGTTTAGTGGCATTTTGACATCTCCCATCAAACAACCAATCACCGTATAGATGGACCTCAGTTCTACAGTACGCCATCTAGCGGCTTTTTCACACCCGCTAGCTCCCATTCTGACCGTTCGCCATGTGAGGACGCACCCTTAAAAAGACTTCGATATCTTTTTTTTTATGTGATAGGTAGCAGACGAGCAGGCGGATCACCTGATGGTAAGCAATTGCCGCCGCCCATGAACACATGCAACAAGTGCGCTAACCTTTTATCCCCTTCCCCCCGATGGGCCTCCGGTACCCTCACTCACTCGGCGAAACACAGCACAGGAGCTGCTTCACGCCGGTTTTCTGTGAAGCATCACTCCGGTCGAGCCGGCCCATTCATGCCGAAGGATGGTTCTCCCACAATTATATCTTTTCTTATATTTATCAATTGAAAGACTTTGATTCAGTTCTCGTTATCGATATGAATCCTAGTTATTGTAGATAAATGGAAAATCACGTTATTTCAATCAAAAGTGGTAATATTACTCTTTTTTACAAATTGCTTCGTAGTCTGTAGCTAGTACACGTGTTTACTTAAAGGGTCAACAAATTATGTTAGAAACTAGCCGGTAATAAGGTTATTGCGTGTATAACATTCCTTATATTGACTTTTGTTTCAGTTGATTGTAAAGTCTGTTCAAATATGATATAACAATCAGTTTTATTCTGACAATAGACATGATAACGGAAGGACAACGGATGCTCTATATAACTACTTACAAGTATTATTAATTAGTAGATTATGTAGGTAATAATCTTTGAAATGCTACTTTAGTATGAATGATAAAATTTTAAATCATTTATTGGCCTGAAATCTTTACTATTTAAAGAGATAACTTTTATAGAAAACAACAAGGCTTACATGTAATCCGAAATGTCGAAACACTAGCGCGATTTAATCGACACCCACTGCCATCTATTGATGAAAATTGGAACTAATGGCAAAACTACCTTCCGCACTCAGAAGCTTTAAAAACCTAAATTGTCATTTAAGTAAAAATATTGACCCTGTTTTAAAGGACATGAAGACTATCCACAATCAAGATAATGAGCATCTATGAGTGCAGCAGTAAGTCCCATAACGAAGTGAGGGCGGGCCACTATTAATCCAATAAACTGGAATTCCATCGATACATTTTAAATCGCCACTCAATAGGATGCGATTGAAAAGAATATTCGAATTGTTAAATCCTACCCTCATTTTAACGGCTCCGATAACCCATTGTAAACACGACTAACTAAACCCCAACACTAAACTGCGCTCGATTTGTCGGCTCATTACCGGGTTGAAGTTGCAAAAACCGCCGTACGTTTTACATGGCAAGGGTGACTCGCTGTCAGTGAGGGTTCCGCATTGTTTGGTCGCGATATTTTGACGCCTAAATGTTGAAACTTGAAACGCTAGCGCCCGTACGTAAAAACTTAACATTGGTAAAATTTTACCGCCGAAAGACTGAAATGGCCAAATATGGTGGTTGTATTGATTTAATCTTAATAAGTAATTTAGGAACCTATCATTAGTAATTTTAAAATTAAGCGGGCACGATTTTCTACATGAGGTTTACCAGTGACGTGCATTTCAAAAATCTATAGGTATTTTTTAACTTCTTTAGTTACAACTATAAAAAAAGCTGATGTTGGCATCACTTTTTCAAACGGTTTCTGTATAGAATTCTGTATCTAGAGATTATTATGATCGAAGCATAGTCTTATCATATTGGTCTCGGAAAAAATAAATTTTCTGTGTTAATGAATCATTTCGAAGAGCATTATGCACACGCGATATACTGATGATACTTATTTCATTCGCCTACGATTTGGACGATACTTGTTACTTTGTACAGCTGTCTAAGTACCTACATAACTCGCCACCGTAAATTATCGAAGCATAAACCGCTCTTAGTAAAATAAATAATCTATACCATTTATAAAGAGATAACTTCCATAGACAACGACAAGGCTTATAGGTAAACCGAAAACACGAAACGCTTGCGCGATGTAATTGGACACAGCGCCATCTATTGGTTCACTTCTGAATTATAATAAATAAATTGAGTCAACATCAAAATACATTGCCCTAGTCTAAAGGTTTTCTCTTGTGCTATGGAAACCAGAAACAGCGAAGTATCCACCAACACCCAGACCCATCAAGTGCTCTGAAGTGGAGGAAAGGATATTGAATGTAAGCTGTGGAACCCTAAACGTGCGGGATGGCCGGGACCGCGCGACCCACAACCCGCGCCCGCGCCGCGGGAAGCGCAGGCGTAAAAACACGGTGATTGGATTCACGCGGATCATAGCGCGCCGCGAAAACCCACTAATTCATTCATTGATAATGCTGTACCACGAATCACGATTCGATTCTAACACAGATTTTGAGATTGCAATACAGTGTACTGTCATTCTCATTGTGTTCACAGCCGTTGCTTTACAGCCTGGGGTGTGCTTGAAATAGGAATCAGGGATGCTGACCTTAGCAAGCGCAACCCTTAAATAGGAGAACCAGATCAAACCAATTGCGCAATAAGTACACATTCAGAATAATTACCTTAGCAATTTAGAAACTATTCGAATTATTTTCTTACGATTATAAGTAATT
Organism: Cnaphalocrocis medinalis; assembly: GCA_014851415.1. NCBI lineage: Eukaryota > Metazoa > Arthropoda > Insecta > Lepidoptera > Crambidae > Cnaphalocrocis > Cnaphalocrocis medinalis. The sequence continues at coordinate 5,178,571 of CM026273.1, read as the reverse complement.
TTCTACTGGCCCATCCTCACTTCGTTTCGTTACTAAATATTTTAGACCTTACCAATAGATGGCGCTGGGTGTTGAAAACATCGCGCTGGTGTTTCGTGATTGCGGTTTTCCTTTGCCTTTTCGGTTTGCCTTGACATGGACTGAGTTGACTTTATAAATAGTATAGAAGAAGAAGATAAGTACCTACAACTAGTAGGATATCTTTACTCGAAACATATTTTAGTCTTTGTAACGATACCTTACATGTAGAGGTACTACACAACAAAAAAATGTAACCCCTCAATACGTGGCAAAGGAGCTACCATAAATCCTACTACTATTATAAAGGCGAAAGTTTGTAAGTATGGATGTTTGTTACTCTTTCACGTAAAAACTACTGAATGGATTTGAATGAAACTTTACCACAATATAGCTTATACATCAGAATAACACATAGGCTACAATTTATTAAAATATATTGTGTGGATTGTCCAAAATATGACGGTAAGTGTCAATAATTAACTCCACGCGTACGAAGTCGCGGGCGGCCGCTAGTAAAATCCTAATTTTCTTTTTAAACCATGACTTGGATAGTGTCAAATCAAATTTTGAGTTTGTCTGTGTTTTTTACATCAGCCTTGTAGCATTTTTATAATTGCTGTTACGGCACAATTTCTTATACAGATCATCCTAATTCACATATGTCGTTTTTCCGTTCGCCTCAATCAATTATTCGGACCAGTTAGGGTGAAGGGTTAAAATAAATGATAGGCTTAATTGGTATGCAGCTAGTGTTGATAGTTTTACCGTTTTTTAAACGGTGAGCCCGGCAGATGGTCAGGCGCATCTGTATACAATGTACGGGGCAGGTGATCGACCCATCGCTATAGTGTGGAACTATAGGATGGACTATAACCAGGCCTGTCCCACTCCGAGTGTAGGTATCGAACTTGCAAGTACGTCCACCCCAAAAATATTTATACATTTTAGGACCTTGTCACAATACGTATGTATAAGAACGACTTCTACTTTCTTATACATTATGTATTGTGACAAGGTCCTAAAGTGTATACATATTTTTGGAGTTGACTGTACACGCGGCGGCCACTCCAGAGGGGCCAATTAGTAGAAAATCACGAGCGAGCGGCGACGGATGCGTGACAGTTGCTTGCGATACAAAGAGAACGCACTTCTAGGTATGAATAATTTTAAGTGTTGAACGCTGGGCGGTCGGAATTTCAGCTTTATGTTATGGTAGCCTGAGTCTTTATTTTCTATAAACGGTTTTTAGGAATGGACTTTCTGTACTTGTACTAATAAGTACTATTTTAATATAGAACGTGTATCAACAGCGGGCAAATCAAAGTCTTAAGGCCCACAGGGGTGTATACTAGTAGCTGGAGCGTCGAACCGAAGACCCACATTCTGACTAACAACCAACTTATGGACCAATGTAAATACCGGCTAATATTTAAAGCGGAAAGAAGAAAGGTAGGTACAAATTTCCACAACTTGGCCGATTAATATTAACAACAAGTCTCATCGTGGTTTACAAAACGTTGTATAATGTTACTCTTGTTAATATTGCTGTCAATTTTTTTGGTCATCTTTATGAAATTGACAGCATAATTATAAAGTAACTATATTCCACGTTTTTTAATAAGGGACCAATTGACAACTACAAACAGATCACATAAGTATTCTGTGGTACGAGGCAGTTGATCGACCCATCGCTATAGTGTGGAGTATAGCTAGTGTCACAGAATACTTAATAGTACATGTACAGAAAGCCCACTCCTAAAAACCGTTTTTGGAAATAAAGACTCAGGCTACCATATCATAACGTTGAAATTCCGACCGCCCAGCGTTCAATGCCTACCATTATTCATACCTAGAAGTGCGTTCTCTTTCTATCGCAAGCAACTGTCGCGCGTGTGTCGCCGCTCGTTCGTGATTTTCTACTAATTTGCCCCTCCGGATGGGACGCCGCATGTACTTGCAAGTTCGATACCTACACGCGGAGTGGGACAGGCCTGCTAGTGTTTCGTTAGAGACTAGAATTCTTATGAGACTGAGGGGAAGTAAGTAATGCGAACAGCCCCAACATCAAGATGTATTGCTTGTGTTTTTTGTGACAATAATGTTTTATTAACTACATAACACGTTGTAACTGGTTTGCAACATTGTAGAATTGTATGGGTTGTTTGTTGGGTTGAGTCTTTAATTGTTTGTCTTTTTTGCTTATGTACTGGGCCGTGGGAGAGATCCGTTTCGGCATGAATGAGCTAGATCGACCGGGTTAATACTACGGGTTTAAAGCCGGCGTGATGCAGCTCCTGCGCTGTTTTTCGCCGACTACCAGAATCCCTATGGGAGAATTGGAATTAAAAGGTTAGCAGCGCACTTGTATCTCCACTGGTGTTGCGGATGTAGATGGGCGGTGGCCATTGCTTACCATCAGGTTTTTACTTTCAGATCGAATCCATACTAATATTATAAACGTGAATGTAACTCTGTCTGTTACTCTTTCACTCCAAAACAATTGAACGGATTTGTGTGAAATTTGGTATACCCCTATGATAATTATGAACTTTTTTTCAATAAAGTTTTTTTTTTAATTATGGTCTAGACCCTGAAAAAGAACATAGGCTACTTTTATTGCGAAAAGGGGGAGGTAAGTGGTTAAAAGGGGGGTGAAAATTATCAAATAATTAAACATGTTACCCAAAGATATCCACGTGGACGAAGTCGCTGGTAACAGCTAGTATTTATCATATAATATACAAGTCTAACAGTTCAATGCAATTTTTTGTTTGAAAATCGTAGTATTACTTCGAAGAATCGTAATAAAACAGCCAAGCAACGCCATTGCTCGCTTTATAACTTTTTGCGTTTTATCTTATGACCCGTAATAATTGCTATCACTTAATGTCTGTGTTTTTTGCCTATAGAACTTCCTTTTTGAGCTAATGCCTTTAATCCCTTACCACATCGGATAGGGAGACAAAGCATCTAATGACATGTGAGTTATATTATTTTTATAACGCTAGACTACGAGTATAATACAATTAAAGTACATTATAATTACAATACTAATTACATAAATTAAAACGGTCAAGTCTAGCATGTTACGCGTTTGCCTAAAAGTCTGTTCGCTCTTACATTCGCATTAATGTCTAAATCATATTATCTATAGGTGCTAGTTGCTTGGCTTCAGACTTAGTTTTGCTATTAGTTCCAATAGATGGCGCTGGGTCTCGACTAGATCACGCAAATGTTGATTAGTACTTAATAGAAGTTATCTTTTTATGAATTCTATTCTATAATATAAATGTACAATCGCGCTAATCTCGATATATACTTACTACGAACGGAACGGTCAACATTTGAAGAGGCCTGGACTGCATTAGCTTGATGAGGATGATGATTTATCAAAAGTTGCATAAGTAGCACACAAGGTGGACCGACGATCCGCATCCAAGCACCTCCTTGGATGCGGGTGGCACAGCATCAGTATGGAAAACATTGGGAGATGTCCAGCAGTTGACGTCTATTATAATAATAATATATAATATTTCACTACATCACATGCATTGGTCTGATTCTGAGATAGGTAGCTCAAGCACCTGTGTTACAGATATCAGAACCAACAGTGGAATTACAAATATATACGTATAATACTTTTATTTTGTAAAAACATACTTAAAATACATAGAAAACACCCAGACCAATACAAACAAACATGTTCATGCACACAAATGTTTGTACTGTGCGGGGATCGAACCCGCAACCCTTGGCCCAGACGCAGCATTCACTACCACAGAACCAAACGGGTCGTCATTGTCTATTGGCTGAAATGATGATTATGATGGCATAGGTAGGTTCTCATTTTCTCTTTTGAAGGAATAATATACAAGTATAAGTTGGGAACCCTGGAATATAGGCGTGCATTTTATACTATATGCAGCTAGATGGGTCGATGGGAAAACAGTTAATAGAATCTCATACATATTGATTTTCACACGATTCTACGTAAATTCCTTTTTATATGAAATTATAGATGGAAACGCTACCGCAAAAATTACCAGACTCATTTCTAATTATGTACATTATTTGAACATTTTCACAATGTGGAGCTAGTTTTTGTTGATGTAATTGTAAAGCGGACTCTTAATAAACGCTTGATTTTATGATCAGCGAGTAGAGGATTCTAATTCTAAATAATTACACACAGAAAGTAGATTGCCCACAAAGAGCTAAAAACGTGACATGTACTCACGCATGCGCACTAACGGAGAAATACGCCTTTTCGACCACATTAAGAGCGTTCTCGGCTCGTGCGGAATGTCATGTTTCGGTTTTGATTTGCAAAATTTCACTCACACATAAGCATGTGTTACTGTTTGCGTAGAGTTGCCGCGTACGTTTTCTTTATAGTTAGACTGACAAATTTTGATCCTTTCGCTTTATAGCAAAGTAAATTACTGTATTGTTGTAAAATTTAATTGCAAGTTAAATCCAACGTTGATTTATTGTTATTCTTTTGATTTTTTGATTTAAGAAAAATAAAAAAATAGGTATATCATTTAGATACCTACCTACCTTTTTTACTCAGGACAGGTAAGCAATTAAATACTTAAAGATATCATGTTTTGTTTAATAAATCATTTAATATAAAAGAACATTATACATTATAAAACAGTTGTATTTATACATTATAAAACAGTTGCAAACCCTCAATTTGGTCGGCTCTTTCTGGGATCAATTCTTTAAGAAACAGCCCCAGAGGAAATGGACGTGGCAGAGCCCAGATACTATGACTAAAAATGAGATCGACTTCATAATATATATCGGACATTAAGCGAATATTCAGAGATGTCTCAGTGATCAATAGGTTTAAAACCGGAAGTGATAACCGACTTCTCAGAGGCACTCTGAATATCAATTTTAAGCTTGAACGTTCTCGGTTGATGAAGTCCACGCTTCCAGCCAAATCTGCTCCAATCACTCGCTGGTTCCGATGCCTTCCAAATGAAATTGGAAAATCGATTCACTGCCTTGGAAACCACAATTGACGTATATATCGACGAAGAATTCGACCAAGTGGTGGAAATCCTTCGGGACGAGGGCACAAAGTTCTGTGAGTTGCCCGTAGCAAGCGGTCTATACTCTGGATTTAATGGACAAGAGGCGGAAAGATCCATCAGTCACTTCTGCAGAACAACAGGCTCATAATAATTCCATCTCCAAGCTGTTAAGACGTGACCTCCGAAGCTCCAATACACTCTCAATGCAGAGAGCAATTGAGCAGAACCAGGGGGGTCCAAAGTCTTCGTACAACAGCTTGACACGAGCCACCTGTCGAAGTTGACCAAAACAAATCGAGGAGTCGTCACATCAAAGCCAGAAATTCTTTCAGAAGTTTACACCTTCTATAGCCAGTTATACGCGTCGCACTCACCCCACCCTACAGCCGGATGAGAAGGATTCAAGAGCCACGTTAACCCGCCATGCGACGGAGGATCTACCCGACATCAGCTTGGAGGAGATCAAGGCAGCTCTTGGACAACTTAAAAATGGAAAAGCCCCAGGAAAAGACGGAGTCACACCGAGCTTCTGAAAGCTGCCGGCAAGCCGGTGTTGAAGGAACTTTGGCGTATATTTAACTCAGTTATTTTCTCCGGGAGAACTCCTAGGGCGTGGCCGCGGAGCTTGGTCGTATTGTTCTTCAAGAAAGGCGACAAAACCTTACTGAAGAACTATCGACCAAAGTCACGTCTATAAGTTGTTCTCAAGAGTCATTTCGAATCGCCTTACACGAAGACTTGACGAAGCTCAACCTGCAGAGCAAGCCGGGTTCCGACGGAGTTTAAGCACCATAGACCATATTCACACAGTGAGACAGGTTAACAGAAGACCAAAGAATATAACCAGCCCCTGTGTATGGCGTTTGTGGACTATGAAAAAGCTTTTAACTCCGTCGAGACCTGGTCTGTTCTCGAGGCCTTGCAGATGTGCCAAGTCGATTGGCGATATCGACTTGGCACGAGGTGTTGAGGTGTCTGTATAACGTCGCTAATATGTCCGTAGTAATCCAAAATGGCCAAACCGAGCCTGTCCTGCTGCGACGTGGTGTGAGACAAGGAGATGTTATATCTCCGAAACTGTTCTCCGCTGCGCTGCAGGACTTGTTTAAAACGCTAAACTGGAAAGAGCGCAGAATCAATATTAATGGCGGGTACATGTCACACCTACGATTCGCAGACGACATCGTCATCTTGACGGAAACCTTACATGGCCTACAGGTGATCAGCCTGGTTGAATCTTCCAATCACATCGATCTTCGGATAAACTTGGATAAAACCAAGGTCATTTTCAACGAGCTCGTTGATCCGGGACCGGTCGCTGTTAATGGAGTACCTCTCGAAATTGTCCAGGAATATGTCTATCTAAGATAAACGCTCCAATTAGGCAGAAACAAGGAGAGAAGCCAATAGAAGAATTCAGCTAGGCTGGGCAGCATTTGGTAGGCTTCGTCAAGTCTTCTCGTCACCCATCCGTCAAAGTCTTAAGTCGAAAGTCTTCGACTTACGGTGCCGAGACGTGGACACTCACGGCTGGACTATTCCACCGGTTTAAAGTCGCTCAAAGAGCTATGGAAAGGGCTATGCTCGGAGTATCTCTGAAGGACCGCATCAGAAATGATGTAATCTGACAGAGAACCTGAGTCACCGACATAGCCCACCGAATCAGCAAACTGAAGTGGCAGTGGACATTAGCCGCAGAACTGACAACCGTTAGAGCCGTAAAGTCCTTGAGTGGAGACCGCGACTCGGTTAAGTGTTGGACGCCCTGCGACAAGATGGGATGATGACATTCGAAGGCTGGCTGGTGTGGGCTGTATGAGAGTGGCTGAAAATCGGAAGCGGTGGCGTGCATTAGAGGAGACCTATGTCCAGCAGTGGACGAGTGTGGGTGGTTGATGATGATGATGATGTAATTATACTTTAAAATCATAGTCATGTTTCTGTAGTTTGCGATTCAACTATTTCCAATTCTTCGGTGGTATTCTCATGTATTTGACCTTCTCTTTTCTGCCTTTAGCAATAAACTGCTCATTGAAATCATCGTAAAAGAAAAATGTGAATAGACTATGACCAGCTATGTCATTGAAAGTGGATTCGCGGTAACTTACGTTTTAGCTTCATTAGCTTTGGCCAAATTACCATAACTTTCCTTTTCTTCCCCGAATAGCGCCTTTTATATCACATTTTATATTATTATGTAAATTGTAAAGAATATAATATATTAATCTATTGAAGTTACTAGAATTGCATTTCTTTAATATACGTACTCACCAAAATTTTGTTTTGTTAAAACAAATTAATATTATTAAAACAAAAAGTATCAATCCGTCTCAGTCGCGTCAAAAAATCTCCAATTTCAAATAAAATTTTACGTAGCACGCGGTGACCGGGAGCGACATAGGTCCTACCTCTGAAAGGCCTCGGCCGGCACTGAGCGCTGGTGCGATTCTGCGCCGATTATATAGTAGTACTAAATTATTCATAATAAAATAAAAAAATAAGTTATTAAAATAAAAAAAATACCACGTTTTAAAGCATAAATTTCTTCATTTAATAGGTTTAAAAAAAATCAAGAATACCTTTTATTTCATCCTAAACTAATACGTGTAATAACTCGAAAAATTACTAACAATGATACTTTTGAGTACACTTTTCTTGTATGAAAACTTACAGTAATCACTATTGTTTTGTAGCCATGCCCTAATAAATGTTATTGTTCTTTTAATAAAAATATTGTCATAAGTTTGTCGTTTATAGTTTTACTATTATCGAGCATTTGCGTAGACCTTCGACCACAAGTTTCAAAAAGGGTTTGTATTAAAACTGTTCTAATGAGAAAACTAAATGATCATTTGAAAATATTTTGAAATTATGCATTAGATTATGAAATCTGCAATAATTTGACATCAATATCTTATCTACAAATTGTATAGATTATCGTTTTATTGGCCATCGGAAATCAACGATTTTGACTTAAGTGGGGCTCTTACGGATAAACGCTCTTAATCCAAGCCTATGACATAAGATTGTCGAACTGTCGAGGTCTGTGGTAGAGGCCGGGTGCTTATGTACTCATGCGGGGCAACAACCCTAGCAATTGACAATGAACTCTTCTAAATTCAAAATCAGGCTGAGTCTACCTTCTGTGTGTAATTATTTTGTGATTCTATGGTAGATGCGATTCAGTGGGCAGACGGGTCGCTTCGTGGTAATTATTAGACTTAAGGGCACGCATCAATTGAGCAAAAAAAAGATATTTCACCCGCGCTCTTCTCACACCCCGCATTCGTCCAACGCATAGGAAACATCACCACTGGAGCACAGCAAATAATAAAAAAAAAGGTTGCTAAGTTATAAGAACAAAATGTTATAGCTGTAAGACCTTTTGTATACTTTATTTATTTATTTACTTGCTTTTGCCCGCGACTTCGTTCGCGTGGACTTCAGGTTCAAATATTGTAGCCTATGTGTTATTCTGATGTAGGTATAAGCTATATTGTGGTAAAGTTTTATTCAACATCATTCAACATCATGTCGCATGGTCGCTACATGTTGTCTGAGGCATCTATCCTACTACAGCATGTATCCCACCTTTACCATATTTAATCCTATTTATATAAATGACTGGCCAAGTGGTGCAATTGGCAAGGTCCCTGTCTCGTGCTCAGTCGTGGGTTCGATCTCCACCCATGACTTGACAAACATTCGTGTGTTAATCAGACTTGGTGTTTTATAAGTATTAAAGTGATCCCCTGTTGTCTAATATCTGTAAGACAAGAGTCTAAGCTACTTAGTACGGCGTCAGGTTAATGTATGAGATGTTGTTTGAATGTATTTGTTTATTTATTTTATTGCCTAGGCATTGTACACAATGCAAGATTATACAAGTTGCCGGTGACATATACATTTAAACAATTCAAATACGTATCTACAATATCGACACATTAATCCGTGTCATACTAGAAAAGCGTTGAACGGTTCACGCGAAAAAACCTAGGGCGAAAAGTTTAGGCGGTTGGGCGTCGGCAAACACAGGCCACAAACAACAGGTGTGAGGTGTCGCGTCACTACTGCCGTAAAAATAGTGCCGAGTGCGGGCCAACCTGTTAACTTGCTACTCTTGATAGTGACAGCGGCCGAACCGCGGTCTAGTGACGTCACTACAGGGCCGGTGACTAGTGACTCGAGTGCGAAATTGGTAAAACGCGATGTCTCTTGATTCGAGTGGCCTAGTTATCTAGTCGATATTTGTATCAAAAGTTTGATTTTTTTATGTGATAAATGGCAGACGAGCAAATCATCTCATGGTAAACGATTACCGCCGCCCATAGACACCTGCAACACCAGCAGAGTTACAAGTGCTCTGTCCACCTTTAACCCCCTTTCCCCCAATTGAGCCTTCGGTACCCTCACTCACTCGTAGAAACAGCGCAGGCGCTGCTTCACGCCGTTCTTCTGTGAAGGTTGGTAGTTAAGGAATCACGAGGACGAAATAAAAAAAGACTCCCCAAAGTCATTTTAATTGGCATTTTTGGATACAACCGAGAACAACACGCTAAGACGACAGAGTTTGTTTGCCAGAAGGCTTCGACATTAAATTGATAAATAATAAGGCAATGGGAAATTAGTTCTCACATGATTTTGAACCTTATCTATCAGAACATAAGAGCGAAAACCAATGACATTTTTCGTTGGCTTATTATACTTATTATACAGTTTTAAATGACTCGAGTGACAAAGCTGGACATGCCTCACGTGCCTCATCCCTACCGCGGGCCACACGCACTGCCGCCCGCTTACAATATCAGTAATGCGCGGTACAGCCCCGTGCGAAAGTGGTCACTTGAAATAGGAATACCGAAATACTGGTTTCGCTTTTTGGTCGGGATTCCGGGAACCATTCGTATATACCATTCGGTCAGATCGGCTGTGTAGTTTTAAAGGTAGGACAGGTTTGGAAATCATCATGCCTTTATGTCAATTCTGCTGGAGTATTCGTCAAATAGGGAGTCATGTAAAAATATTTGTTAATAATTTAAATAATGAAATCGAATTAGTTCACTTAACTGTCAATAGATGTCTTCATTCTGTGTTGAGTTGCATCGCGCAAACGAAAAGTGATTTCGGTAAAAAATCTAAATAGTGATTTGTAAAAATTGGTCGTCTTTTACCCAAGTTTGCTATCAACCTTTCTGAGCAATGTTTGCTCTACGAATTTCAAAAATTGTTCGAGAATTGTTTCGGCTCCCCATACAAAATGAAAATTTACTTAAAAATTTTTTTTCAAGTGAATTTCCACAAGTCTAAAGTTGTTTTGAATGGTTTAAAGAACACGTGGTTAAAGGGATGTAAATGTTTACAGACCTTAAGAAGCCACAAGCCGAGCACATCTTAATCCATTCATTGTCGACGAAGCATTTAAACCATAGTCCACTTGACCCGCTAGGCAGTTGCATTGTCGCAAAGTCGCATCTTCACAGCAAGCGTTGCTCAAGACAAACTTATTTTGTTGAGGGCCTCCAATGATAAGTTCGAGACGCAAAGAAAGTCCAACAATTTTGCTACTTCGAGAAATCGTGCTTGGTTTGCTGAGACGCCATGTCAATTCTTGCGACTAACTTTCCATGGAAATAAAAAGTTTCTGTGTTGAACTTGTTAAGTAATCATGTCTTTATTCTTATTCTTCTGGTTTCTGGATTGAAAGGAAGGCTATTAGATTAACTTTTTCTTTCTTATTTTTATGCTGAAGGCTGCAAATGACGAAGTGGGTCACCTGATAACCATCATTAACCAATGATCATACTCGTCTGGCAATATCTGCATCTTCCATATGTTTACAGACAAATATCATAGGTGACAAGCATCATAGGTGGACTAGGCCGATCTATTCATGTTGAAGCGTGGCTTCGACCGGAGTGATACCACGCCCTCACAGAAGACCGGCGTGAAAAAGTGCCTATGTTTTGATGAGGGATTCCTAATGCTTAAGTAGGAATATGCTCGCTTATAGGTACATTTGAAAAGAGAAATAATGTAAAAACTCCTGTAGAAACTTTTTAGGCTCAATTCTACTCATTCTAGTTATAATCTGTAGTTTGTTTTGTAAAGAAAATAATAAAAAAAAGTAAAGTAATGAAATCGGTAACACTTTAGTCCACGAGTGACTCTGGTCGGCCGCTGCGTGTTTACGCGGCCGATCTGCGTAACTTTTTCACGCCAAATTGGCTGGCGGTCACCGCTGACGGTTCGCTTTTCCGATCATACAAATTATACATACGAGTCAACTAGTGTTAGGTGACTGTTTTTGAGAGAGAACTCGCCCCCAATTCTCATGGTAGTCGATAGGAAAAACATGGTCGAGTAAGTATCGCATGGAGAGATATTATGTTCTGGCGATGTACTCGTACCTATATTCGATAAAAAATCATAAGCAACTGAATTGGTGGCCAGGCGACCGCGATTGCCTACAAATAGCATTAATTAGAAAGCAATGGTGGGATTAGCGTGTGAGACCTTTGCCCAGCAGTGGAACAGTTAGGCTAAATAAAAAAAAATTAGAACTAACTTAGTCTAGGTAGTCTATAATTCCGAGCAATATTTACTTATAGTAAATTCACACCATTCCGCCAGACTTGAAACTAAATCGCTAACAATGGAACTCTAAAACTTTAACTGCAGCTCGTACAAGACGAAGACTAAACGAGAATGTCATCTTTACAACCTGCAAAGTAGCGAACTACGATCTTGGAAGTTGTACGAGAAACAAAAATAGTGCATTTCCCATCCCCGTTTTGGGAGGAGGAACAAAGGTATTAAGTATTAGCCTATATACTGTCCCACTGCAGAGAAAACGCCCCCATCAATGAAATCAAGTCAACATTACTATGATAGCCTAATCACCACGCTTGCCTAATGCGAATTGGTGATCACAAACTCGATGTTTTTTTTTTGTTTTTTTTATGTGATAGGTAGCAGGCGAGCAGGTGGATCACCTGATGGTAAGCAATTGCCGCCGCCCATGGACACTTGCAACACCAGTGGAGTTACAAGTGCGCTGCCAACCTTTTATCCCCTTCTCCCCCGCGATGATTTTCGATGTTCACAAAATTCGAAACCTCGCTACGTCTGGAAGTTTACCTCTTCATTATTAGTATACGTCCTAATCCGTACACTGCTTTTTACTATCATCCTACTGTTTTCGAGCAAAATTTTAAAAGCAACAAGTCCTATGGAGACATGTTTCTTGTCCAACAAGTAGGTGTTCCCAGACTACGCTTTCCCAGGCCAATTACATACCTTTTGCTCTCTTTCGATCCGGTCAAGCCGTCTCTTTCAAAAACTCTTCCTTTTCTCTTTCTTTTTTGTCGTTACCCTTTCTTCTGGCCGTTTAAGCTGTGTTTCCTTAGCGTGTTTTCTATTCATGTTGCCTATTCTTTTTAGGGTCCCGTAAAACACGAACTATGTTGGAAAATCGAAACGTAATTTTTGCTTGACTCTGAAATCGATCCTGGGACCCTGAGATCGCGTCTCGATACGTAGATATTTAAATCTCTACACCAATAAATCGATCCTTATTTTAATATATTATTTTAATATCCATGCAAAAAACGCCATTTTATGCCTATTTTTGCTTCTGACAGAAGCAAAACGAGTGCGACTCATACTTGGCCGTTTTTTTTGTAAACTCGTATGCATGAACGAAGCTAGTTTTTATCTCCTTCACTCTTATGATTAGCGTATAATACATTACTCTGTGCAATGATGGATGTGTAATCATTTGATATGAAAGTCAGTCGTACCTACCTCTTAGTTTTATATAGGGTTTATCTGTAAATCAGCGCGTTCTAACCATTCTGAACAATAATTGTTCAAAGACTTTTGCAATCTATGATCTAAGTAACAAATACATGATAGTGATAAAGTAAGTCTATTTCAAAACGTAAGAGAATACGTTTGTATGTAAATCGACTCATAAAGTAAAATTATGCAAATGTTTCCCTAAAGTGCGCTGCGAATTCTAACGTGGAAAGTGCGTAAATTGGAAGCAATTTCCACACAAATCTGCAATTGCCGACTGGGCATATCCATCTTTCCACGTAGTGTATCCGACCACACCGACAGACATCAGGCTGGACCGGAGTACCTCGAGAAATTCGATTATGTCGGTTGCCCATGTCAATGACTTGAATTTCAATTAGAACAAATTATCAAGGGATACGCTGCACTAAACTTGATTTGTTCGCGCATGCGCACGCCGCACTACAGCGAGTGACGAATTAGATCAGGTACATTTTGGATCTGTGACGTTCTAATGTACAGAGTGGCCGGTTGATTTGTCTACTCATACGGCCTGTCCCCATTACAGAATGTCCCCTGTGGATTGGGGCAATGAGGTGCAGCCCCAGTTATCCTGTAACAGTGCTCTTGCATTGTATTTAGATGAGCTATTTTATTTGCGCATTGGATTCTAGTCGACCATTTTGATTACACGGCGAAATAGAGCCGAAAATTTGGTGCGGTGGTCAGGTGAAACCTCATTATGCGAGAAGCAGGTAGAACAATACTGTGTGATGCTGATAAATCAAATCAAGATGATAATGGGATGGTCATCTATTCCGCAGCTGTAATATTACATGGAGGACATTCGGATCTCGAACACTTAATATGTGTTGTTGATTATAATAGAACAGATTGTACCCGTTTCTTAGTGTACTTGTTATTTTTGAACAAAAAACCTGTAAGTTAAACTGGCTAATTTAAAATTTTGAGATATTTTCCATCCAAAGCCGATATTTATTTCTATCTGTATACTATAGGTACTACAACAGAGAACATGGAAACAGGTCAAGCGGTAAATTTTAATAATGGTCGTTCAGAGAATTATTCCATTTGTATTTTTAACCATCTGCCTGGTGCATATTAAGCGACATTACAGACTATTGATTTTCAATTAGTTATATTAACGAGGAAGCAAAAATAGATTTCCCTTTTTCTTTGAAATGGGTTCTTCAACTTGTATGTATTTTACTGTTATTATTTCATTTAAATTTCAAACATGAGAGTCATTTGCATTACAAAGTTTATGGCGTATGTCTTGAACTATTACTTCCGAACTGTAATTAAGGGGCTTAGTTTATAATAAAAAAACGGCAATGTCTATAAGTTTTATTGAAATTATATACTCAATGTGTTCACAACTGAGGTGCAGTCCTTCGGCTCAAACTTTGTTTCATACTCCTTCATACTCCATCGTTTAATTGTATCATGTAAGTTGGCCTCAACAGTGAGCCCTTGAATCATAACACTGTTTTCCTATCTTACACAAAATCCCCACATCACAATTCTGTCACTTTTTTTTTTGGTATTTTTAATTATTATTCTTATTTAATATCCTCGCGTTTTTTTAAGCTGCTTTTATTTTTTGCTTCTTCCATAAATCCAATAAAATTTTAGAATCAAAAGCTTTTTCGCTGGTCCACATCTTCGCATTCCATAATGAAATCTTACTGCCAGAGTTCAAAAGATAATTTCACCTGTATAATGAGAGGTGAAATTTTCTTTTGAACACAATATTTATAAAATATTAAATTAATAATTGTAATGTTACCTGTAGATGCAATAAATATATGGAGTATTAAGTACCTACTCTAAGTAAGAATAATACAATGTAAGTACTTATAAATAAAGGTCGCTTTAACAATTTATAGTTTTTGTTTTTGGTATAGCAATTCTTTGCAATTATTCTTAAGTAAATATTGCACTTTAAAAAGTACTAAATAATTTATACTTAGTTATAATGCAACGCGAAAATCTAAAAAAATAATCTTACAAAATATCCCCGTCCCGATGCCATATCCTTCATTTACAAGCTCCCGTCGACTCTAGTCCACGCGAACGGGCTCATAATATTAGTAACTGGCACGTGTATGTCCGCCCGCCACTTAAACGACTGGCCCGAGTCCACTGAGATATTAAAACAATCGATGTTATCATCCGAGGCTGATGTTCGGTGAGTGACGAGTGTAAGGTGTTGGAGATAGACTTTTGGGGCAAAACGGGTCTAAGCTGTAAGAAAAAAATCTTACTTTCTTTTTAATTTTAGTAAAAAATTCTGTATTATATTGAGCAACCACCGTTTTGGAACCAGGGTGGGATGGAGAAAGTTATGATGATTCCGATAAGAAATCTAGAAACGTTAATTTTGGTACTAATCGGTATTTACTGTGAAAAAACTTAAAGTACCCTGGACCCGGTAATTGCATCACGTTGATATCAGGGCCCGATACAAAACCACTTATCGGGTAGTAGTACTGTCCCACTGCAGGATAAAGGCCTCCATCATAGAAATCAAGTCATCGCTACAATGATTCAGACATTCCCGGATCAAGCAAAACAAAAGTATGTTTCAAATTTTCCGAACATACCTACTCGTAGTTCGGGTTTGTTACAAGGAAAGGAATTTTCAATGAAAAATAAGTAATTTTAATTTAAGAAGTACTAAATGCTTTTTTAATTTTTGATTGAAGATCTGTCTCTTAAATCAATCGACCTAAATGTTTTAATTCAAGATTATTTCGTATCAGGTTTATATATATGATAAGATTTGTATGATGTCCATTAATTATGAGAATTTCAACCCGACGCATCAGACGCATCCCTCTAATCTCACACCAGCATAACTGCAACCACGTATACATCCACTATGGAGTATCGAAAATTCGTCTACAAGCGATTCAAGGACGCAGCAGGGCGAATCAGGGACCAACACTAAGTACGTACATGGATCTGAATTGCAAAATGCGCCCCCCTCTATACGGGTGTGTGCGTAACACATGTGTGGGTCTGTTTGCTTGTGTGAGGTAAAGGCGGGTGTGCATGGTGGGAGATTTTGTGCGCTTAGTGTTGCTATTGATAATTTACAGCCTTAGTTTCGATTGGCGTAGTACTTACTCGCAGTTAATGTTGGAAGAAGTTATTAGTGTTTTAACTTATACCGTTGGAGATCCAGGCTGCATGAATGGACCAGCGATATGTGATACCACGGCCTCACCGAAGACCAGCATGAAGCAGTGTCTGCGCTGTTTTTCTTCGAGTGAGTGAGAGTACCGGAGGCTCAATTGGAAGGATTGAGGGTAAAATGTAGTATCTTATTTTCGACCCTAACATTAATTATATCAGTGATTAACTTTAAATTGTAAAAATAATTTTACGAATGGAGCCATAATCAGCGTCAAACTTTTAACGCATTCACGCTCTGTCTAGGGATTTCTGTTCTTAGGAGGCACGTTTCAAAAACTTCGATGTATATTTTCCCAAATAAAACCTTTGTTAAATCCTATCAAACCCCACATCGATGTGTTCGTGGCCCAACAACCAATCAGATGCGGTCCTGGACCTCGCCTTAATTTGGAATTAGTAGCAACACGTAACGCAGTTATTTCAATGAAAGCTGCATCTAATATTGGAGGTTGCGTTATGACCAGGGCTGCGAACGCAGGAGCCGGGTTGTATTGCGGTCGTAGTTCTATGCACCAAACCCTTCAATGAGGAAAGAGACTGTCAAATTCTTTAGTAATAAGCAGCCCTAAAAATGGAAATAGATTTCTTTGAAAGACATTAAACTTCCTAATTACTGATTGATGTGTTCAAATGCAGCAAATTTTTGGAATGTGAGAGTATAAGATATAATAAGAGTGTCGAGAAGTGAAACCTCGGTGCATGAAACCTCATATGACCACATTTAATGGCGCGAAGAAAGCAGTGTTCTTTTTTCGAATTTCGCGAGTCTTTTGTTTTTATTGACACTCAGATATTTAATTTTATAATAAGAGTATCAAGGAGTGAAACCTCGAAGCATGAAACGTGATGAAACCTCCTATGACGACATTTAATGGCGCGAAGAAAGCAGTGTTCTTTTTCTAATTTCGCGAGTCTATTGTTTTTCACGCTCATTTTTCTCATCTATTAGACTTTGTATGAATATGTAATTTATTACGTATTAAATAAGTATTTTTATTCATTTTAACTTAAAATTTGCAAATACCAAACCCACATCTACCAAATTCCGTTGGTATAGGCTGGTGGTACAAAGAGCCTGCAATATGTTGTATATTCTGTACAATGATAATATGTTTTATAGCTGGAGGCACGAAAGTATAGCGATGACAGTTATTTTGCGCACTTGTAAAAAAGAAGACTTTCTATCGAAATTGGTTTCTGCGCACTCAAGGTCATAACTACACTTTCTTGCCTCGGACTATAACCAGACAAAAATTGATATTCATATTAATTTGTATATCTCCTGCTCCCGAAATCACGGCGCGCAGAGCCTGGGCCTTGAAGAAGGTTTGTTGATACAGATCCAAAATGAAGAAGTCCCTTTGAGACTTTGAAAGTAGGGATGTGAATATCGGTAGATACTGTCTCTGTGTGTACTATTGACGAGACAGCCAAAGATAGCTCCTGCCAGGTGCAAGGCCTATTGTAGATAAGACGGGAACTAAACCGGATCTATGGCGAGGATATTGCTGGATTGGTTGTCGATATATTGATAAGTGATGAGCCAGCGGGACGCCTGCCATATACATCTCTCGTTATTAATGTTACAAAGTAATATTTTTAGTTCCGATCTTATATAGGGTGTATCTATAAACATTTACCTCCCTTTAACAACGGCTTCTGCCAATCATTCTAGAAACGACATTTGTTTAATGGCCTTTTAGAAATTCGCATTTTTTTCTTACTTTTCATACAAAGTCGGTTAAGTGACTTGATCTGAAAAAAATATCGTGAAAAAGCAATGTGTTGTTGTGTGTTGTCTGTCGAATGGACCCCAAAAGATGGACCAGCATCGTAACCCAATGGTTACCTGATGGACGGCGACAACGGGGCAGACCGAAAAAGCGATGGAGTGACGATCTTAACAGCTTTGCAATCGATTGGCCACAGATGACGGTGGATAGAGATCGATGGAGGGACTCGGGGGAGGCTTTTGCCCAGCAGTGGAACAACATAGGTTAAAGAAAAAAATGTTTTTTGTATCAAAAATTATATTAAGGAATATTTCAAATTAAAGAGTATTTTAACGAATTCCGTGACCAAACTGACAGTCCCCGATGTAAGTTGCATCACATTTGGCAGGGATTGCGTTTCGTACCGTTTATCGAGTTCGGATTCCCTTGTACGGAACCCGGCTTAATTTGAAGCGGTGAAAAGCATCAATGCAATGGTATTAGGATTAGTTCCGATGTTTTGTATAACCAAACGTAATGAATGCGCTTGCGACTATTCGCGAAGATTAATTAAAATGATTGACAGTTTGTTAATAGGAACTTTGTTGGTAATCTGTTACCACAGTGCTGATAGATTCGGTGGCTGGGTTCTTATATGAGGGGCTGTAGTAAAGCATTGCATTCGTTGACCACCGAAATGACCTGCATTCATTCCTACTGGCTAGCTTTGTACTAGACTATTACAGTCGTAAATGGTTAAAGTGAGGACTTAGTATAGGGAGTTCAAAGCAAACGATTTAATAGACTGCAGATTTTCGTTTAATGCAATTTGTTTATTCACTCTTTGTGTATAAGGGTGGCTGGTAAATAGGGAACACATTCGTGCTGCCTTATCGGCCTTGTTTATTAATACTAGTAGATGGCGCCACTGTGTGGACCAATTAGTGGCGCGTACTGTTTTATCTTACGTTCTCTTCTCCTGTTGCGTACGTGCTATAAGTACTGTTTTTACTGTAAATATATTTTATATTGCGAGTTTATATTTCTATGGACCCTCTGAAACGTCTTTTTCAGTGACTTATAGTAGTGGTTATCTTGTGGGTCAATAAGGGTAGGTTGACTATTAAATTAACTTTTGACTATTCGAAATCAAATCAATAATCGCATGTATTATAGTGTCCAAGGGTATGGGCACACACAGATGCACTCCCTATTCCCTTACACTCTTACTTCGATTGTCCACCAGGGTGACACTACCTAAGAGGGATTGGGCGTTAAAAAAATGGCTTAACATGCTTTCCGAGGCACAGTGCCACAAGACCGCCTAAGTTTTTTTTTTTGCTAGCCTAAACTTTCGCATTGCTAAAGGCATCTCCCAAACTCCTCCATTGGTCTTTGTCAGTAGCCAGCACAGTCAATCCTATTTGTGGAGGTCTAATTCGTCACGCCATTTTCTGGGTCTACAGAGCGATTTACACTTCAATAAGTACAGTAGCGGCGAGTTAAGTTATTTTTGCCGTTCACACAGCAAAAATTACTTAACTCGCTGATGAAGCAACTTAACTCGCTACTGTACTTATGAAGTGTAAATCGCTCTTACCTCTCGCCCATCTGTTGGCTTGTATTGACGCCAAGCTATAGTAGTAGTGTATTAAGTATATCTACTTTAGGAAGAGCGTCATCGCTAGGAAATCGTTTTGGACGCACGACCAAAATCGCATTAACCGCTAATAACGAGCTAGCGCCGAGATGTGCACGAATAATTTAATATCCAAATAACCCCGTTGATTGAACGCAAATAGTGATTGTTGCGACAAATGTCCGAATGTTTGGAGCATCGCGGGCGGCAGCCGCGTGTCTAATCAACGCTCCCTAGAGATGGGAACAGAGAATCGATTATTCTTAAATCGATTTAATTAAGGTGAGGAAAAATACGTCTAAGGTTGAGAGAACCTTAATGTTGTTTGGGTGAGTAATTGTCAAAACTATCGCCGGCAATTTGCGTTTAAAAAAGTACTTCTGAGTAAATGTGATTACTTACCAGCAGGTGACCCTCTTGCTCGTTCGCCGCCTCTAGCATAAAAAATACAGCTTTTTTGTAAGTATTATAAAAGATTACAATTACAAAAAATATTTACTGAGTTAGTCAAAAACTATAAACACTTTTAATACCCAGTAGTAATTTTCCGAAATGTCTCATATTATACATACCCCATGCTTTAATTAGATAGCTCAGAGAAGAACACCAAAATAATTTACGCATTGCATTGGCAGCAAGCAGGACGTCGTTTGAGAGCCCAAAAAAGATGGCATTGTTTTTGTATCAACAATCAACGGGACGCCGTCCTGAGGGGCATCCGAGATATTGCTGACGGAACAAAGTCGCCAAGGACCTTAAAGGAAACGTGCATGATTGCCAGCGAAATTAAGTTTTTTTTATTGCTGAAGTAGGCTGACGAGCATGCGGCCCATCCGATGGTAAATGGTAACCGCCGCTCATAGACAACAACAATGCCGAGGCATAGTCATGCCGCTGCCTACCGTGAAAGAAGTAGTTACTATTTTCAAACCTCGTTTAATTGTCATTAATTGTCGTTGTCATAGCGATCAGGGAGCACCGCAACTGGAAGGTCATTCCACAATTTGCACGTGCGCGGGAAAAATGACAGCATAAATAAGTAATTTTAATAGAAGTAATTTTTGTATGAAAATGATAAGTAGATAATTACCGATTGTTTTTCACATCACTACCCGGATCTCTGATCAGGCGGTGTACCTAACCTTATTTGGTGATGTATGTTTCCGTTACCAGGTGGGAGTAGGCTGTCGATCCAATCGAATCGAGATCAGATTTCTGATTGGACGATGATATGTGCATTCCGGAATTAAAATTGGTATATAGAACGAGGCTGTGCCTCGCTGGAAATAAGACTTGGACGTGCGCAATGCATGGTGACGATTCGAGGCTTAGGCCGAAAAGGCTAAAATTGGAACCAATACAATCATATGTGACATTTTGACGCATTATAGGATTTGACGTTCAAAGGACAATAAAACTCGAAAATTGTATTTTTCTACTTAAACTGCCTTTTGCTCAAACTAAGTGTATGTACCTACATAAAGGTCTTATTAGTAAGTAATCTATTATATTGCAAAGTTATACTTTTATACCTATTGTTAATTTGTCCATTGTACATACATGGATCAATCAATAAAAATTAACAAGAAATAAATGTCATAATAGGTACTTGAACACAATGCATACTAGCTAAATTAAAGTAGGTATTACAAATAAAAAATGTGAAAGATATCGTTTTAAAATCCACGGAAGTGCTAAATAATTTACCTACATTCGCTTAATAGGTACCAAATAAAACTTAAACGGTAACGCCACAAAACGCCCTACTAAAAGCATGTACCAGAAAAAGGCCATTCAAATGTACAGCGGCAACACGTGGGCGCTCTTTACGCGTAGTTAAAACGAACCGCAAATCGGGAGGTCAATTTTAAACTAGTATTTTCACTGGACATAATAAACCCCCACGCCGCCATCCTCCCGCTACACACGAAACATTCGACGCTATCGTTACAAAGAAACCGACGCCATTTTGGCGTTCGGTTAAAACCTCTAAAACAAAACGGCAAGCGCAATAGGAATAGATGCGGTCTTACAATGGGACCGTCAATGAGTGGACATCAGCGCAAGCTCTTTGTTGCCGCCAGTGGCGTTTATACGAAGTTCCCATTGTCGCTCTGTATAAAGTTTGAGCTATCGACAAGCCGATATCGCATGACAAGAATGTTTATTCAAAGGACCTCTCTGACAGCAAATGAATTGATCAGACTAATGCGTCGCTCGCATCATCCGAAGCGGTCTTCGACTTTCCTGGTTTTTGTTTGTGGTTTAACAAACTTTAAAGCGGTCTGGGTGAAGTTCAGTGTTTATTGGCGGGCGTGCCCTCACTTTGAAACAACAACGTAACAATTGTTTACGTAAAACAAATCAATTAAGGATTATTTATCTTGTCGTGTTGTTTTATTGTTTGCGTAATGTGATATTTTTTGTACCCGTTTCGCTAATTAAATGCCCGTTTATTCATGAAGATGGGATCTTTGTAATTACATCACATAATTACACGTAACAAAGGTAATAAACATTATATATAAAAATGTAAATTACATATAAGTATTGTGATTAGTAAGATGAAGGAAAAATTCAGATTTCAACGGAAATAAAGAGATCAAAGGACATGATAGGGTTCATTTTTATTGTTTGCTTTTAATTGCACCGGAGATCATTAGTTATTTAAACTACGTATTGTAGATTATATTAACGGCAGAATGCTTCCTTTAAAAAACAGTTCTTTTTTAGCTTCACGTAGGTCCTAATGAATTCAAATTCAGATACTAAGACGTGTATACGGTACATTGTCATACCTTATCATCATGGACTTCTTTTCGAGATTTAGAGTTACATTTATTGACGACTAGCGGCCGCCCGCGACTTCGTACGCGTGGAGTTAATTATTGACACTTACCGTCATATTTTGGACAATCCACACAATATATTTTTATAAATTGTAGCCTATGTGTTATCCTGATGTATAAGCTATATTGTGGTAAAGTTTTATTCAAATCCATTCAGCAGTTTTTACGTGAAAGAGTAACAAACATCCATACAAACTTTCGTGTAAAATCGCGTAGTATTTCGACTTTTCGGGTTACTTAATAAGCCTTATGATATATGGTTATCTATGTAAATATAACATATAAGATGCTTACAAATTTTTGGGAGCATAAGTACAATTAGTACAATTTATTGGCATCAAGACATACATTTCCATTGCTTCGTTCGTTTAAAAAGGTCCTAATTATATTTCCCGGTTCCTAATGCTGTGACATTTACGGGAGCGTAGGCTTAACAGGTGCGGCCCGGCCGATGCATCGGTCGGGACCTAATGACACGATAAATATAGTATAACTATGTCAATATGCACTTGTTCATACTAAATGGACGGTGTTGGTGAGTGGCGTCTCTTTTACTATTCTCTCTATAGGGACAGCTTCATTGAACTTAAATGTACTCGTGACACATTTCCCTCTTTATGTTGTATGATATCTGTAACACAAGTGCTTAACTGAAATTTTAACATGGATAAGTCGACGTTCGTTAT
This sequence comes from Cnaphalocrocis medinalis, assembly GCA_014851415.1. NCBI lineage: Eukaryota > Metazoa > Arthropoda > Insecta > Lepidoptera > Crambidae > Cnaphalocrocis > Cnaphalocrocis medinalis. Next base: position 5,155,600 of record CM026273.1, on the reverse strand, counting down.
TGAATTACAATTTCTGTAAAACTTGTTCACACTAATTACAATGTATTATTGAAACCAGTACATATTATATTACTTATTTATGTACTTGAGTTATTTTTTAATTTCTAACAAGACAAAGTTTTGAACATATACTTCTAGAACACTTTCAATAATATTAAAACATATCCATACTAATGTAACGTTTTAGGTCGTTGACCCTACATTTCAGTACGTACCTAATCCGATCACTGAACTAATTAGTCAACATACGCTCGAAGGCTTCGCTTTGCTTTATGGACTTACTGCCGCACTTGGAGATCCACATTGACCGTGATCCATATTACCGGACGGCTGTACTCAAGGCTAAGGAGCTTACGTACAGTCGAGTTCAAAAATATGTATACACTTTAGGACCTTGTCACAGTAAATATGTATATAAAAACGACTTCCACTTTCTTATAAATATGTATTGTGACAAGGTCCTAAAGTGTATACATATTTTTGAACTCTACTGTACCTAAAGTACCCTACTCGCTCGGTTTTCGATTGATTCGATACAAGGCAAATAAAAATAAATACCGTGATAATTTTTCGTATCACATCTTAGCGTTTTGTCCTGGTTGCGTCCCCACTTTTGCTTTGAAGCCCTGTGTCATTTAAATTCATTTAATTATGTTCGTCTCAACCATTTGGAACAACGTTTGTTCAACGACTTTTCGAAATTCGTTGAACATTTTCCCGACTCCCCATACAAAATGACTGTAACGTAACCGACTTTGTATGAAAAGTTGTAATTTATTATGCGACTTTCCAAAAGTCGCAGATAGAACAAATGTTACAAATGTTGCTCAGAATGATTAGAAGAAGCCGTTCTTAAGAAGATGCAAATGTTCACAGATACACACTGTATTATGAACACCTAAAGAATTCCATTCAGTTAGGTTACTCACTAGATGTAATACCTACACTGTGGGTCAACTAAAACATCGAGTAGAATCAACTTTAATGACATAATAAATATACTATACGCCAGTGTCGGTTCGCTCATACAAAATGTACGGGATAGCAGTTTATACGACCCCTTCCATAACATAAGTATGTTTGTTATGTACGTTTTGGCAACAGGAAATATGATTTATATCCATACTTCCATACTAATATTATAAATGCGAAAGTAACTCTGTCTGTCTGTCTGTCTGTCTGTCTGTCTGTCTGTCTGTCTGTCTGTCTGTCTGTTACTCTTTCACGCCAAAACTACTGAACGGATTTAAATGAAATTTGGTATACAGATAATATAGACCCTGAGAAAGAACATAGGCTACTTTTTATTGCGAAAAGGGGGTTTTAAGGGGTTAAAAGGGGGGTAAAAAGTTACTTTTCCACGCGGACGAAGTCGCGGGCGGCCGCTATGATGTAATATATCTCAAAAGAAAATGTATTTTGAGTGTTTTAGTTAAACTATGGTGTAAGATGTAAAAATCGTGCATTTTAATTGTCTTAGGCGCGAGTCGACCGATTTTCAACTGAGGATAAATCTATGATATTACACTTCGACTTTTATGGAATATAATGTCAGCCTTATCCCATAGATTTACTATCGGATAAAGATTCGACGAATTGCACCAACGTTATAACTTCTTTGAGCTCGTTATACTATGTTTTTTTTCTTTCAAGCTACAAAGGTAATATCAATGAAAATAACTTTCCCATACAAATTATATAATCAGTTGTTAACTTTCGTATGGGAAAGTGATTTATATTGATAACGAGATTTTTAGGGTTCCTTGAGCAAAAATTAATATATTTTATAAGGTACTTTCCGTTGACTTGAAACTGTGAAAGTCAAACAACGATGTGAATAAATCGCAAACAAACGGAAAAATTAAAAAAAAACTGCAATTGACCCAAGACAACTTAGAAAATCTTGTTTCTAAATTCACTAGAAACCATTTAAGTATTAAATTGCGTGATTTCTGAACTTACATATTTAATACAGCGCACGGTACGGAACCTCCGATGTGAAATAGCCCAACTGACACTTAGCTGGTTTTTTTAAATAAAAAACATCACCTAATGTGTGTTCTTGGGGGCGTTTTTTGCTATACCTTATCTTCGAAGTAAGAAGAAAGGTGTTGAAGTATAAGAGTACTTCTTGTAAACTAATGTACCTGATATCAGCATTTAATTTTCCATTTCCTGCTAACCATTAATAAAACAGCTAATCGATACACATTATCATTTTATTAGCCGTAAAGGTTAAGTTGGCGTGGGATAAAAAAGAAAAAGAAAGGTGTGTTGGTGGCAAACAGCATGTTGAACTTACTTAGTCTGCATAGATAACGTAAAATTTCCTACCAAACAAATACACAATACAATCCAACGCGAGCTAATCGGGTTCTATAAGGCCCGTCTCGTCTGTTGAGAAAGTATTAACGGATTCGTTATAGGTTGAAATTTAATGAAGCGATAGAGTCACAAGTACGCTGCCAACCTTTTACTACCTCCCCACAATTGGCTTCCGGTATCCTCACTCACTCGACGAAACACAGCGCAAGCTTTGGCTTCACGCCTCTCTTCTGGCCGTTTCACTTCGGTCGAGCCGGCCCAATCATGCCGAAGCGTGGCTGTACCCACGGTAAAATCAAGCAGTGGGATCTTTGGCTATAGGCAAGATATAGATAGACTAGTTAAGTGGCCTCACTTCGCTTCGGGACCGTAATTCAGAAATACACCAATAGATGGCGCTGCGTCCAATTACAACGCGCAAGCGTTTCGTGTTTTCGGTTTACCTATAAGCCTTGTCGTTGTCTATTGAAAGTTATCTCTTTATAAATAGTATAGATTAGACTCTTTATTGTACAATACAGAACTTAATGCTAATATGCAAGGTGCTTAGATTAGATGAGAGCCTTTACTCCCCTCATCATCTATTTACCAACCACCATCTAAAACAGAATGACCAATGGGAACAATCTAGAACAGGTGCCACGATCAATGCATCCCAGTCTAATGACACAATAAATATACTATACGACTGGTTCGGCTCTCTCATACAAAATGTATGGGCTTAGTGTACCTATATTACAGGTCCCTTTAGATTAGCCAGCCGAGCGCAGTGACATAACTTATGTATGGACGATTGTCTGTCCAAACTGAGAAAGCTATCCTCCTGAAATTCGTATTAATCATTAATGAAAATTGCAATACATATAACGCCCGTGTTTAAATATTTAGAAGCGTAGTTTTCCTCGAGATTCGAGGTCCCGGTTCGGAGTAATGGCTGACGTGAATAATGTATACGAATTTTATGTTGCGTCTCTTTCTGCCCCTACAAGTAAATAATACTTTTGATTTGTACGTGCGGGAGATTTTTTCGTTTCTCCCCGACGTTTAGGTTATGAACAAGTGTTTGTTGTTCGTTGGATTATTTATTTCAGGGGAACAGGAGTCGGGGGTTGGGCTCATCGATTTTGCCGGGGTTTTGATACCAGTTCGTACGCAGTGCCTAGTCATAGAGTAAGGAAGTGGCTAGTCAATGGATAGAATAGAATTACAATGGAGGTTATCGCTTGTGAAAAATTTTAGATGGCGTATTGGACTGGGGTTCAACTTTAACGTCAATGATGGCTTAGTGCAAAAATGTATAAACAAGTGTTAATTTCATGTTAATTATTCTATTGAGTATGATTTGTTTTGATGAGATTGTATATTGTAGCAGATAGTTAAGTGACTACAAACCCCATTTTGACAAAATTTGTTCTAATGTGTTGTATAAGTTTAAAACTGATGCCGTCACTTTCATTTATGACTTTATTAAAAAAGTGACATCAAAATTTTTAGACCATGAATAACTTTGATCTCTGTTTTGTAATAAGATGATGAAAAACGACCAAAAAGGTCCAGATCATATTATTCAGGGCACAAAGACTTCGGTGAGGAGTTCCATTCCTCAGTACACATCAAAAATGAGAAAGCGAATCGCTTCGTTCGGATAAGGGTGTATCAACAACATAAGGATAAAAGTCGCCGTATAGTCATCATTGACTTTATTAATTAATCAACCCACGCTCGTCCACTGCTGGACATCGGCCACTCTCATCCAGCTCACTCCAGCCAGCCTTCGAATGTCGTCATCCCATCTTGTAGCAGGGCGTCCAACACTACGTTTACCGAGTCGCGGTCTCCACTCAAGGACTTTATGGCTCCAACGGTTGACAGTTCTGCGGCTAATGTGACCAGCCCACTGCCACTTCAGTTTGCTAATTCGGTGGGCTATGTCGGTGACTTTGGTTCTCTGTCGGATTACATCATTTCTGATGCGGTCCTTCAAAGATACTCCGAGCATAGCCCTTTCGCCGTATAGTGGAACTGTTCAATTCGACATTTTAGCCAGTGGTTATCCACATCAGGTTACCACAACCTGTCAAATTTCCTCAATTAATATTCAACCAAATGTGTATGTCGATTGAAGAAATTTTACTGTTTTGTATACTTTGATGTATGGCTGTACAGTGTACAGTCAACTCCAAAAATATGTATACACTTTAGGACTTTGTCACAATACATTTGTTTAAGAACGACTTCTACTTTCTTGTACATTATGTATTGTGACAAGGTCCTAAAGTGTATACATATTTTTGGAGTTGACTGTACGTGTACGTACCTACAGCCACTGAAACGATTTCCCGGGAATGCTGTGATGTTGACACCTTTTCACGTCCTCCATTGAATTTCCCAAATGAGATAATACTGCCGTATTATAATGCGCTTAACGGCTTTATAGATATTAACTAAAAAGCCGTTAAATGCATTTGATTGATTTTCAATTTTCATTCGAATAGATAAATAGTAATTACAAGATTGAAAACTCAAAATCAACCAAATGCAGTTAACACCCTTTTAGATATAACCTAGCAGATAGCCTATTTTGCTGAATTTATCTACTACAAGTTTCTAGTGTATCCTGAAAAAAAAAATATTACCTAAAATACTAATGAAGAAAGTTTCTTGAGAAACGCACAGTCGAAAACTGTCAACCACCTAAATGATGGAATGGAACTGTTTTCGAGTAGAATGGTAGTGAAATGAAGCGACAGAAATCAATCCGAATAATTCCTCAGAGCATTATCCAAAAGCAGAAGGTTATTCGAGAAAAAGCAAAAGTGCATTAAGCATGCTGAAGTGGCAATTGGCTGATCAAATCACAAGTTTAAGAAGAAAACTGTGGGAGAGCCACGCTTCGGCATGAATGGGCCGGCTCGACCGGAGTGATACCACTGCCTCACAGAAAACCGGCGTGAAGCAGCCCCTGTGCTGTGTTTCGCCGAGTGAGTGTGGGTACCGGAGGCGCCCACTCGGGGGGAAGGGTATAAAAGGTTGGCAGCGCACTTGTAACTCCACTGGTGTTGCAAGTGTCCATGAGCGGCGGCAATTGCTTACCATCAGGTGATCCGCCTGCTCGCCTGCTACCTATCACATAAAAAAAAGTTATTGGGTGGAAACCGTGACTCGATAAACGTAGCGTTGGGAACTCTTAAGCTAGACGTAGGGAAGGCCGCGGGAATATGCAGGGTCATCAAGGCGAACACAGTTGGAAATAGCAAAGGAGGCATATGTAGAACCTTGTCACAATACATAATATAAGAAAGTAGAACGACCTCTGCTTTCTTAGTGTATTGCGACAAGGTCCTAAAGTGTATACATATTTTTGGAGTTGACTGTATTTATGAATGAAGAAGGTCGGTACCTAGTCTTCGGTCTTTTTCGCAATATGAAACGCCTGGAGACGTCCTAAAGGTGTTTAGGACAACCGAATAAATGATTCAAAGCCATTGTCATATTACTGAGTAAACGAGCAAGTATTCGTATTGTTCCGTATATTTATATTTGAACGCGGGTGCAAGGAGAGTGGACATGGCCGGTAGATGAAGTACTGTTAATTATCGGCATCACTGGGAGTGCGTCGCTCCCCCCACCGGGTGGGGGGAGGGGGGCGTTCGCATCGGTTTGTCGAACAAATGCGCCTGATTAGCCCCGCTTTGTCGTTCGGTCCCGTAGCACCGGTAGTGATTCGAGATTGCAGCAGTATCGATGTCCTTTCTTATGTCTTTTTAAGCACTCCGGGTGTTTATGGCGTTTTTACTTAAAAGGCACAAGTGCCTTTAAGGGAGATGAGGGCTGTTTAGTACTGTTTGAGATGTGTACGGTTGCTTAAGCGGTTGAAGTGACTCGTTGTGGTTTTCTTTTCTCCTTTTTTATTTGACGACTTCTTATCGTTTCTCCGATTAACCGTCGCATGTGTTGTGTATATTCGGGGATGTGCCGTTTTTGATTCATTTGCTTGTAAATTTAAGACTTCTTAACGATTTTATAAGGTGCCTTATGGAACTCGTTTTGTTTGTTTTTGTATTACTAAGTAGCACGCCCTCACTTCATTTCAGGACCATATTAATTACAAACTGAACCAATAGATGGCGCTGGGTGTCGATTAAGTCGCACATGTATTTCGCTTTTTCGATTAGGCTTGTAAAACACATAGGCTAGAATTTATTTGAAAAACTTTTGGTGTCAAACTGAATCCGTGAGCTGCAGGCTACAGTAATGTAGGAATAAGAATTGGTGCCATCAATTAATTAACAAACGTATCGAACTTGGGAAGGTTCGCCCACCCATCCAATAATTGGTATTCGCGAACCACTCAGCTATGTATCGATTGGGAACGTGTTCCTATCGCGTGTGGAACTCTAAGGCATTTGTGAACAGGGCTGTTATCATGTCAAAAAATACCAGAATTTGTAAATTATCATTCCACATACACCGATTATTTTGTTAGCTTACTAAGCAAAAAAATACATAAGATCTTCCATAAGCGATAAGAACGCCTAAATTGTACATGAAAATTCCTTAAGTTACGAATTATGTGACAGTTAAGTATATCAGTGTATACTCAAAATTCATTTTCTAAGTTACCTCGCAAATATTTGAGATATCAATAAATGTTATTATTATAAATGTTAATACCATTTTTATTAAAATCATACATCAAAAATCCTACTAGTCCAATTCAATTATATTAATTTTGTAAATGAATGATCGGCGTAAACGAAACAATAACTTAGTTTCTTCGTGGTTTGCAGTGCTAAATTAAATATCTACTTAATATTATATGAAAATTTTATAAAATAACAAATAGGGTGCACCTAAGGTAATGTTGATCCTAGATTGTTTTAATTGTTTCATTGAAATAAAACGTGGTTCGAATTAAAAAAGAATTTCAACCCTTTAATTTTATATTTTTTTCAATCATTAATAAATTTAGATATATCGATATCGATACAGGCTCACCCCTACCGCAACGAGCTCACCTGACTAGCCTCTAATTCATTTTCGGCCGCGCCTTAGCTTGCGTTGCGTGCAGGGCTGCAACCATAGCGGTTAGGTTTTACACTTCGCAACAGAGCACTTAAAAAATTCCGATTTGTTAATTGCTGTACAAAAGATGGGAGAAATTACAGTTTTGTCTTGCATTATAAAAATAAAGGTATGCTCGGGACTAAACGAGACGAAGCGGCTACGACCTCTGCCGTTGTAACTTTTTATAACTTCAAGCAGCACAGAAGTCGTCAGTTGTCGTTTAAGACCCGGCACAAGGTACAGAAAAAGGTAACCTTTTATTTTAGTCCCTCATTACTAAAATAAAACTTTGTTATCAATTGATTAACTTGTGCATCGAGCAGATTCTCAAAACTGTGGCAATATACTCGTACCAACGTGTCAATAATGAATAAAGACTTTTGAATGACAGTTTTTCTCTTATATAAAGATGAAAAAACGGAATAGTTTTACTGTGAGTAGTAAATGGAGTCAGCAAACACCTAACATCTACGTCAGTATGTACTGAATCATCTTTCAATCTATGGCACCTTTAGAAAAGTAAAAAAATTATTTATATTAAGTTTTTTAGGGTGGTAGGTAATAAATTATTTGTTATACTTTGATATAATAAATGAATAATATTATCATCGTCTACTATCTCGACAGCCCTATAGCAAGTATCGATACGTAGAGCGCGTCTCTACATTTTTAGACCGTCTCGACGCGAGCGTGACTCCGACAGACTCTAGTGTCTGACGGAGTGGTGACGCTGAATTGTATTAGTGCACTATGCAACTCTACATCTTTTTGGCGAAATGCATTAACTTTGATTTGCCGGCTGCCTTTTAAAGGACAGGTCTTGTACTCTTTTTTAATTTCTACTGTAAGCTATGAAGGTTAAACGGATTCGAGGGGTGTGCGGTGCGTACCTCACAACATTTCGATGTCCTGGCGATTAGGGATGTCAAGGTCATGAAATTTCGAAGTTAAATACGAATATGGATATCAGAATATTATAACGAGTACAAATGTTTTTTGCTGATAAAAGTACCTATATTGAAATCTATACATACATGGAGTAAACAAAAATAAAGTACTATTAGCTTACTAGTAGTTCCACGGTGGATCAAACATACGAATATTCCTCAGAAATTGACTTTTATGTATCACCGATTAAATACAGAGTGTATCTGTGAACATTAACATCCCTTTAACAACGTCTTCTACCAACCATTCTGAACAACATTTTGTTCTATGACGTCTGAAAATTCGTCGAATTTTTTTCGACATTCCATACAAAATGAATACGCGACACCGACTTTGTATGAAAAATTAAAAAAATTATATTTGCGAAGTTCCAAAAGTATAGGACAAATGTTGTTCTTAATGATTGGGAGAAGGCGGGTGACTAGGATTGCAAATGTTTACAGATACAGCCTGTAGAAGGCCTCTTGGTTTTAATTTGTACGTACAATATTATCCAAAGATTTTAGTGGCAATTTTGTATACTAATTTAAAGATCAGGAATCATCCCGGACTTTGTCGATTATAGCTTAAGAGGTGGTCAATAAAATAGACCCTATTAACATGGTTGCGTTGGTTCTCATTGTCGCCTTCCACCACGACTCCCCGGGGAAGATACAGGGTGTTACAGTTTGGAAGCGGCCACTCAATTAGCCGATAATAACCGGCTTACGAACACCTCCTGAAACCGGTAACGAATGGCCACACGGGTATATGCCACGTTTGTTTCCCATTTTGTTGGAAATTAGTACATCTCAGAGCGAAAAAGCAGCCCAATTTGACATAAAAACTCATTGACATAAATACTCGGACCAGGGTAACAATTCTCGTGGACTCGACATTGAAGCCGAATAAGAAATTCGTATAATTCAACTTCAATTTCGAGTGCTCGAGAATTGCACCCAGGTCTTTTTAGGCACGGTAGATACAGTTAGCTTCATCAACGTATAATGAAGAGACCTACATTGTTTTGAACTTTAATGGTCCACTTAGAATAATGTTTTACGGAAATGCTCCCAATGTATCTATGTAATACGAGGCCTTTGCTAAAGTGTCAAAATATCGCAAACACCAATAAAATACATGTTGGCAAACCCGTGTGAAACTATTCTAAATAATATTCTTCTTAATTATCACTAGTGGGCAAGAGATGGCACTAGGTGTCTTTCACATTCGGTTCTTTATATCCTTAGATATAGTTGTCGGAAAGAATTGTCTCTTAAAACTTAATTGGTAGGCAATAGATAATTCGTCGCATAATTCTCAGACTCAAATACTTGAACAAATAAACCGGCATGCATGTCAAAGTGCTAAAATTTCCGATTTCTAGTAAAAAGCCAATTACCTTTGGACAGTTCAAGTCCTCTTTTTGTCCGGGCAACAGCTTTGATGCCTAAACAGGGCTGTCAGCTCAGGTGCCTTGGATTACTCTTGTTTGTATGCGTATTGGTTTTGCGGTCCCTACTGCTATTCAGTTGGTGAAACAGTTTTGGATCTCGGGAATAATTACTGGTTTTTGAGGCTTGTGTTCTATCGATGTGTAGATATTGCGCTTATATAATAAATTTTACTCATAATTTACATGTCAGTAAGTGATGTTTTCTGGTATTTAAATTCAGCAAAAGCACCAAAAATTCTAGATATTATTGCTTTGTGTGTAGGGGAGGGAAAGAAACACCAGTAGGCCTAACATGCGTACCGCGACAAAATTTTGTCGACTCGCGTTCGCGCGAGCGCATCCTACTATCCCGCTTATCACTCAGTCAGGTGAGCGAGAAGCAACTTGCGCTACAAGTGACACACTACGAGTGTCGACAAAATTATCTCGTGGCGCGCATGTTAGCCCGGCAGGAAATGAAAAGCTTGCCAGTAGGTAGTAACAAATATATAGTACGCAATGATTCCTATGTTATTTTCCTGACTATTTCCTGATTCCTGGTTTGAGACGTGGTTGGATCGGTGTAAACGGTCCGTTGCATTTTATTTCTACGTGTCACTTTCAGTTTTGTGACAACCCTACGTAAAACAAACCGCAAATACAGCTGAATGAAACCTCAATCTCATTCGAGGCGTCCACTGTCACAGACCGTGATACCACAAGAGAAAAAAATACTCCCCCACCTTAAATTACGTGTAAGTAAATACAGGAACTTCACATAAGTCATAACTGGCTGGGGTGGTTACTCTTTACATACGGGGAGGTGAGTACAGTCTATTAATTTGATGCATGGGTGAAATGAAGGAAGACGAATTTCACAGGGAAGTGATCTGAGTGCCGACAGTTGGGCAACGGACTCTTTCTGTTCTTGTTTGGTCGTATATTCGTTTTGGGAGGTTCGTCTAGGTAAACGTAGTGGACGCCCCCGGACCGAGTGGAGTGACGATTTCCGCAAATGGATGGCCCGGGCTGTGTGCGAGTAGCTGAGAATCGATACGTATCATAGAGAGGCCTATGTTTACCCGTGACAGAGTAAAGATGCTGATGAGATGGCTAGAAGGAAATTTCGGCTTCAAAGATCGGAAAACGAACACAGGTGCAGTCTTAAAGAGAAGGTGACAAATAACATTGAAGTTTGAATAACTTTCACTTAGGAGCTAATAGAAAAGTCAATCTATAGCGCATGCATTTTGATGTCCATATATCCACACGTGGTACTTGGCTCGCAATCTGAATGATTTGCATGGCAAAGCTTGGATATCGAAGGCTCTATATGACTAAAACAGCTTATTTCGTTCGGCCGTCACCGTAGACCGTAGCAGACTACGAGCTACGGCGTAGCATCTCACGTAGCAACGCACGCGCAAGTTCGCTTACGCGTCTCTGATTCAAAATGGCGAGCACTGATTTTGTTATTAGACGCCTTGGATGATGACGGGCGCCATTTTGTACGTTGTTTCTGAGATTTTTATTTCGTTTTCGGTTCTCAGCAGAGGTGCATACACAAAGAGAACTTGTCATTTGGAAGTCTTTGTAACCTTACTTTGTTAACACGCATTTCGTCCTGTAGCTCCCAGAAAGTCTTGTTTATCGTGCAGTATAATTAACTAACTCCAGGTCTGTAGGATTTGTGTGAGCAAAAACGAAGTCTCATTGAACTATTACTGGAAAATTCGGTTTTAACTGATTTTTGGGTTTCAGTTTTCCGTTAAGGTTTTGATGTGTCAGACTCGTGTGTCACTTATAGGTACATTGTAATAGGAATATAATTATTTTAGTAATGTTTTTTTTCCTAAGAACGTTTCGCTTTCCATAGGTTTCACACACATAGTTAGTTCATTACACTTCACATACACACACTTGAATCTTGTATTAATAAAAGCTATCAGGTGAGAGGTTGTATTTATTGGCAAGCTTTGAAAGCCAGCGTCGCATGAATAACGAATTAGGGAATAGTCTGATGCCTTCACAGGGGCTACCGTGTTCCGGCTAGTGACGTAAATCGCGTCAAGTTTTGTCACTTCAATCATATTTTGTCACGTCAATCATATTTTGTCACTGCAATCATATTTTGTCACTTCAATCATATTTTGTCACTCCAATCATATTTTTCACTCCAATCATATTTTTCATCAATCAATATATTTGTTCTCTCGAACATAATTTTATCGGTCGGTTGGCCGGCCTTTTAAGAAGGAGTCTCTTGAAGGTCCCTATGGCACTAGCCGTCAAGAAACACTGCCGCTGTGGTTATTAAAATCGGCACTCCAATGAATAATTGTTCCATACTCTCCAATTACGAAACAATTCACTTATCCAAGGACGTCTAGTCTTTAGACGGAAGTTGTGCAATTGGCAATCGTTGGCTGATGGCTGCAGTTGATGTGACGGATGCGCCCCAGTTATTGACGGGATATTATCGATCCAGACTAATAATTTAACCGTTTGCCAATATTTGCTTCACAGGAGCCAATGTATTTTGTATCAGCCTCTAAAGGCAGCACGAATATGTTGAAACTCCCATTTTAGTATGCGACGGCTTAAAAGTAACAAAAGTTTTTCACGCCACTGTACTGAGATGTGTACCTTTATAGGAGTCAGTGTGCTGACAATCAATCTACAGATGGTAATAAGTAACTTCAGAATTTTAATCTCGTCTCGAAAAATTTGAACCTGAGTTCTTCTGTTCAGAATATCTCAGCGTCAGCCCGAAGACTGACTAGTTGGCGGTCTTGTACTCCCGTGTCTAAGAAAGTCCCTCTTCGGTCGTATCACACTGGTGTGCCATCGAATTAAGAGGGTAAGTCATGAGTGAGAGTGCACCTGTGCTTAGCGCACACACTTGGGCATTATATTTTATCCTGCCTTATTGTTATGATTGGCCGCCGTAGCCGAATATCGGATTTTTTTTTTGTTTATGTGATAGGTAGCAGACGAGCAGGCGGATCACCTGATGGTAAGCAATTGCCGCCGCCCATGAAACACATGCAACAAGTGCGCTGCTAACCTTTTATCCCCTTCCCCCCAATGGGCCTCCGGTACCCTCACTCACTCGGCGAAACACAGCACAGGAGCTTGAGGCAGTGGTATCACTCCGGTCGAGCCAGCCCATTCATGCCGAAGCATGGCTCTCCCACAGTTAAAATTCGGTTTATTATTAAGTAATACATTGGACTAGCTTGTAATCTTAGGATTAGCTTATCCGGCTGACAAAGTTGATGATGATGTGTCAAAGTCATCAAACGCAGCATTTACGGCATGTCTGATGATGCGTGAAATACGCGGTTAGTATGAGCTGCGTAAATTGTAGTTCTCCCGGTAAAATATTAGCACATAATTCGGCATATCGATGGTGCGACGATAAACAATTATCCATCCGTAGATACGTACCTTTTATCTAACAGTGGTGTTCGTAAACTACGCCTAGCCTAATCACGTTGTACTCATGAATTTAGATGCAATAGCTAGTGTTGTGGCGCGTTAAATAATGACGTACGATGAAATCCATCTATACTTCTATACTAATTATAAAGAGGTTTATTAATCTCATGGTCAACGTCGAGGCTTGAGTAAACCGAAAAAGCGAAACGCTTGCACGATGAAATCGACTCCCAGCGCCATCTATCATATTTTTTATTAAATTTATTAACAATTTTTAGGGTACACTTATGTAACAATTTCTTCCTACAAATCACAAAATTTTCATAATATTGCTGTAAGTGGTCACTTTTCGCAATTATGAAAATTATTGTTACTTGGCGCATGTAAAAAAAAATGCATTCCATTATGTTTTCATAGCTGGCCTTTTTTTAATATACCTCATAATTGTCATAATTAATATAGAATTGTCGCGGTGTCGCATTAAGATGGCTTTGAAAAAGCTACAGCCAAGTTTTAAACGCATTTGCTACATTTGTTTTAATGCCAAATGATGTGTAGTCGCATATTGTGTTTGTTTGTATGTTTTAATCTTCAAATTAAGAAATGAAAGAGATCTCCTTTTCATCTTACTTGTAATGTAGTTCTCCTGTGATGCGGTGGGAACCGCGTCTACACTAGCGGCCAAATTTTCCAATAATCTTTCCCTGTCTTTGTTTATTTGTTTTCTGTAGCCCCCGTTATTGGGATAACAAAGAGGCTACTCTACTAAGCGGCTTACCGAGGACCGTGGCGACAGTAATTGTCAGTTTTTCTACTAATCAGCTTTTCAAAGTTAAAACTACTTTGTTGAGACACATGTTGCGATCTTTGCTTTTAAGAAACTAACCAAATTTTGTATTTGTTGCAGGTACGTATTAGGCTAAAAGTGGTTTTTGGTAACATTTGAAACACCATTAAGGTAAGTGGAGGTAAGTCGAAATATACAGATAATTTGTTTTCTCTACTTTACTTTTGATAATAATATTGTGGGCTGGCCTATATCTGCCGCAGAACTGACAACCGTTGGGATAAACGAGTTCTGGAGTGGAGACTGCGTCTTGGTAAACGTAGTGTAGGACGACATCGGGCCAGATGGAGTGACGATCTGCGCAAGAGGGCTGGCTGGAGCTGGATGCGAGTAGCCGAAGATCGATCAAAGTGGCGAGCATTTGGAGAGGCCTATGTCTGTCTCTGTTGCAGTCCATTGCTGGACATAGGATGATGATGATGATGAATAATATTGTAGGCGCACCTCTTAAGACAGGTACCAGATAAAATGAGTAATCTTATTCCCCATTTCTGACCAGTTAGTTAGTTATCACTTAATTCAGCAGTTTCTGTAATGGCGTGTAAACAATATCTTTTATCAGGCTCTGAATCCGCGTATTGTATGTAATCAGGCTTGCTCTCATGAATTTAGATTTAGGTGCGCCGTATGGCGTTCAGGGCTGTTTCTGATTTCAGAAATAATACTCTACTCAATAGGCAAGCGTTAAATACCTAAATAAACTTTCATGAAACTAAATAACAAAATTACACAACATCTCATACATTAACCTGACTCTGTAGGTCTTAAGTTGCTTAATAACTTGTGTTACAGATATCAGACAACAGGCGATCACAAATATAATACTTAAACACATAATATTGCACCCAAGCACTGTACAAACACGAATGTTGATCCAGGGTGGGGATTGAACCCACGACCTCTGGCGTATGAGGCAGGGTCACTACCAAATGTGCCAACAGGTCAGTCCAATCGGCCTGACTATTTAATCATATTATTTCGTATATGTCCGCTTATTCTTTTCCTCGATATATCACACAACCAACACAAACTTTTTAACTGTATAGGAAAAGACTCAATCAATCTATCAAGTTAATTTACAATGTCTAGAATGTCAATCGAAACCGTTTTTCTATGACACTCCATATAAATGTACGCCCATTCCTGGACAGTTCAAGAAATTATTGGCAAATAATACCGCACTAGTATTTTGCAAGGCACTACCTTAAAATAACCCTGTTTGAATGATAAGAAAATTGATGTACACGATGAAAAATAGATTTGAAATGAGAACTTTTATTGTCGGTTTTCGCATTTGATGGACACGTTAATTTGTTCGATATTAAAATTTGAGAACTGGCCAAGGATACATAACTTCAAAATTCAACATAGATGGGAAATGGATCTAGGATAATACTGTTAAAGCCACAATGGTTTACGTCTTGGGTTCGTAAAGTTAAGTTAGTAACATGGTGCGATATTTAAATAAGAAGTAGGCCTGTCACCATCAACATACAACAAATATGCAAAAAACAATGTCGGACCTGTATAAAAACCATGTGAAGAACGTGAGTTACTCTAATGTCGGACATTATACTCTTAAGTAGTCCTTTATTATGGAGTCAGATTGAGCAGTGGTAGTTACCGCGACTTTACTGACTAGGATAGGATCACGGTACTTAAACCTGGGCTGGTCACATTAGCCGCAGAACTGACAACCGTTGGAGCCATAAAGTCCTTGAGTGGAGACCGCGACTCGGCAAACGTAGTGTTGGACGCCCTGCTACAAGATGGGATGACGACATTCGAAGGGTGGCTGGAGTGAGCTGGATGAGAGTGGCCGAAAATCGGTAGCGGTAGCGTGCATTGGAGGAGACCTATGTCCAGCTGTGGACGAGCGTGGGTTGCTGATGATGAAACCACTGGACCAACGGGGCGCATTAGGCAAGCGTGGTGATTTAGATTAACCCTGTTAGTAGCGATGACTTGATTTCTATAAAAGAGGATTTTTGCGCTTCTGTAGGACAGTATATAGGCTGATACTTTAGTTGCACCGATGTACCAACACAGCTGCATAGAAATAGAGAAACTGAAATTCTCTCCATGACTTTATAATTGGCTAGGGGGGCGATAATGATGATCCATTTGTAACATCACGTTTAAAAGTTCTGAAGCAGGTTTCCTTTGAAAATAACATATTGAATGCATATGATAAATGCATCTCGAATAAACGTGACGTCTAAACGCCCCAGTTGCATCGCAAGGATTGAAATTGGAATGCCAAACGATTTTTCAAAAGGTGATATTTCCTATAACAAGTGGATGCATGTTAGAAGACATGTGACTTTTTGGAAATAATTGGAACGTGTTCTAGTGTTCTGGATTTTTTAGTGTCGTTTTTTCCTTTCGTATGAGAACATAGAAAAGTATAAGGAACATGCCAAGTGAAATCTGACAGCGGCTGTCATTTGCATTGCAGTCTATGGTTTATATAGTTTTTTCTCCGAGGCCATATTGTATACTTAATTAAATTAGGAGACAAATTATTGAATTGTTTTCAGATTTGTACCACGTACTCATACGTAATTATTATAAGTATTTCTTCCCAATTAGATTTATCTTGATTTATTGAAATTCTCATGTTGTTAAATCATAGTATTTTTATGCAGTATAGTCTAAATATTGACCTAACTGCGTTTAGTTTTTCATATCCTCGTTAGAGCAACGGCATTGCTCTTGCGTCTTATTTTTGGTTGGACCTATTTGAAACGCAAACTTATCAGTAATCTCATTCGCTACATATGTTTTAATGCCAAATGATAAGTAGTCGCATAGACTACTTTATCTACACTCATGTTTTAATCTTAAAATTAAGAAATGAAAGAGAAACACTAACTTATTTGGCAGTATGATGATTATTTATCCTAACGCCAACACTTAAAAAAAATGTTGCAAAATGTAAAACGGACCTTTCATTATAATAATACACATATTATTTTCATTATCTTTAAAGCCAGGGTATTGCAATAAGCCTCTCAAAACTTGTTTTCCTTTGAGTTTTTAAATTGAAGATTATGATATAGGAGTAGATAAATATAATTATCAGTTAATGAGCCGCAGCCTGGTAAGTAATATATTTTATAACAATAAAGTGATTCCTGCCTAACCATAATAATCTTATTAAGTCCTCCCAGAGGAACGTCGCATTATTTTGCACAAACTAAGTAAAAGCGAGCACTATGGTCGCCTCTTAGTAGAATATTCTTTGGTGACATAAATTATTACGATGCAAGCGCCATTTTTTTTTTCAAAAAAAAAATCCTAATTCAAATGATAGAGAAACAATTGCTGACGTCAAATGTGTAATAGAACTCAATATCTTCAAAAATGTCGCTTGAATCAATTAGCTTGGAACCCTCGTACCCCAAACCCTTGTTAATGATCGGTGATCTAGCATTATATTTCCTATAAGTCATCATCAGCACAAATCCAACCACTGCTGAGTATAGGCCTCTTCTTAATTACGCCACTCCCTACGGTCACCAGCCAGCCTCATCCACTGTTTCCCCACGAACCTTACAATATTGTCTGACCAACAGGCAGGTGGTCTACCCACAAGACTTCGCCGTAAGTCATACTCGTAGATAAAAAAAACAGAATGGTTGTTAAATGAAAAGTATGTAAATGTTTACTATTCCACCCTGTAGGTACTATTTGAATTATTACGGCTACAATTTAAAGATATAATAGCGAACCTTACATTCGAACACGCGATATAAAACAGTTACGATTAACATAAGATAACGTTAGGTTATATTCGATTAATGTTACTGATAAAACACGTTCGTTCCTAGAATGAAATGAAATTTTAATGATATGTGTTATATTTTTGGTATAAATAATATTTGTTTTGCATTTATTGAAGTCTTCTGAATCGTAAAAAGGTTAATAGGGACTTCTGTATTCGTCATTGTCTCTCTAAAACACGAAAGAGATAGAGTGTGTGAACGAGACGGAGATAAAAGTTTGCCCGAGAATTTATTTTCAAAGTAGGCCCTCAAGTTTCACTATAGTAAGCATCGAGTAAGTTCATGATATGAATTCGGGTTTTGGCTACGATTTACAAACGATTTTAGACTTTAAAAAAATAGAAATACATCTTACATAGTTTCCAAAGGCTGTCTATATAACGATCCTCTTCAGTGACATAAGAAAGCCAAGCTAGAGTCTCTTCAAATATTGGCGATCTTTCAGTTCCCAT
Source organism: Cnaphalocrocis medinalis (assembly GCA_014851415.1). Lineage (NCBI taxonomy): Eukaryota > Metazoa > Arthropoda > Insecta > Lepidoptera > Crambidae > Cnaphalocrocis > Cnaphalocrocis medinalis. Next base: position 5,137,318 of record CM026273.1, on the reverse strand, counting down.
TTTTCAAAGAAATTCACACAATTTGTCGTAACACATCCTTCAGATCAAACACATCCCACATACAAAAGTATAGTAATATTCTAACAATACACGCGTTTTCACTGGCAACTAGTGATGCGACACTTTTTTACAAGAGTGAATCGATAAGGATACAAAAAATAATTTCGAGTCGACTAATTGGTTAAAGTTTCAAGTATCGTAAAATATGCTGGTATTTGATATTTTTTGCTGCGGCAATGACTCTTCTGCCATATAAGCTAAAGGTTGTGGGTTAAGGGATCGAACCTGGATATACATTCGTGTGATGCACACTAAACTTGTTTTGTTCAATGTGTGGGTAACTATAATATATTATATTTATTTAAGTTTTGTGTTTGTTATTTTTCTGTTGAATACGTAACACAAGAGTATTCAAACTACTTAGAATTAGGTCAACATATACCTAAGATGTAGGAATATATTTAGTAGTCGCCCGTTACTTCGTTTCTGGCCATTTGCAGTTTCAATACATGTTAGCCAATTGATGGTGCTGGGTCTTGATGATATAGGTAGCGCAAGTATTTCTTCTTTTCGGATCGTATACTAAGCCTAATGGTTGTCTATAGAATTTATATCTTTATAAATAGACTAGTGGCCCGCCCTCACTTCGCTTCTGGACCGTAATTCAGAAATAAACCGATTAGATGGCGCTGTGTCCAATTACATCGCGCAAGCGTTTCGTTTTTTCGGTTTACCTAAAAGCCTTGTCGTTGTCTATAGAAGTCATCTCTTTATAAATAGTATAGAAGATAAAATCGAGTGGCAAAATCCGTCTCCACATCACTATAACAACTGGGCCATCAAAATACGCGCTGACACAGTTGGCAATCTCCGTCCTCATGTATATTATCACGTCTTTGACTACACCCATAAAGATCAATGGAATAAAATAATTAAAACAGTTACACAAAGCGTGTGTGAAAAAACACATTATTTATAACAAACGAGGTATATTCATGGTACCCGCGACCATCTTGTATACAGTATCATGTTACATATCAACAAGAGAACAAAGACGGTTTACATTTGTAAGAAAATGGCATGATTTAGTGCTCGAGATGAGTTAACAAACAAATTCTTAGCAATATGCCACAATGTGTTACGGCGAAGCGGAGTTTTCTAAATATCGTCTTAAGTAAGCATTCGATTGTCAATACTAAGAATTTTGTTGACAATACGTTGGTGGGTGATAAAAGTGATGTTTTTAGTTACAGGTTCGTTGTCGTTAATGTTGAAGTTTAGTAACAACAATAAAGTATACTTGGTAGCAGGACAATGAATGTTACGGTGACCTTGTGAACGAGAACTTATTTTTAACAGGGGAGCAATTCACGTGTCAGCAAAGTCGAATCATTGAAGTCGAATTAGAAATTGATATGAACGAATTTATAAAATCTCTCAATGTCGAGTGTATGAAAATTGCCCCCTGTGCGTCGATCAGTGCGCTAGATTTAAAAATGCGCCTGTACAAAAACATCTTCAGGAATCCATACGGGACACGTTGGCTAGCCGTAGCTAGACTAAAACTAAGTTTATTGCTAGAACATAGTTAACGAGCAATAGTCCGGTTGCTATGCTCATTCTACGCTAGTTTTACATTTCGCAACTGCATGTAGCTTTGAGGAGTCCTACCTCAATCAAACTGTTTTTTAATAAGGCTCTACCTGCCTTTACGGGGCTAAAGGTCGTAGTAGAGATAGGCAGGAAGATGAGGAGTTGCAGGGCACATAGCGCGGAGGAGTAGGGAGCGTTGGACGAAGCAGGACATTGAGAGACCATGGAATCACATCAAACCACTCAAGCGGTGGACAGATGACATCAAGAAACACGCGGGAGTGAACTAAAATACAATATTTATGTTTAGTTAGAAGTAAAAGCTTTTAACCAAAATATTAAGATTTATTAACTTTATGTTCAGCATAAATAATAATTGAAAAAATCCTACAAAATATCATATTGAACTAATGAATTTATAAAAACAAACAAGTTAGTTGTTGTACTGACAAGTTAGTTGTGGTAGTACAACAATGCAACAATTCAACAAAATATGGCAGAAAAATTCTCGCATATAGTATGGACGAACATTTCGATTTATCTAGATCTGAAGTTGTAGGTGAGTTGGTAACAGTGGATAGTACACGTCAGGCTATTCGCTGTCTCGCAGGCCGCACCCGCCTGTCACATGTCGCCAACCCATAAGACGTTAGACAAAGTGTGAACTGTGTGAACAAGGTGCCATCGCGCCATCGTAGGCCAACTGTTGCACGTGCCGGCAAAAGCTGGCAGGATCTAGAGATCTATAGTAATCTACTAGTAGGTTGAGCAGTCGTGCAGTCATCCATTTAATTCACAATTTGGCTACGTTGGCGTGTCATTCGGTAGATGGGTTAACCTTCAGATAGTCTCAGTCGCATTACAAATATTTGCGGTTTATTAGCTTGGTCCAAACTAGGACAGAGCTCAAAATCAAAAGTAGTTCCGAACAAGCGGAAAGCAGATCTCACGACACCATATAATAAATGATTTGAGTGATAATTTACTTTAGGTTTAATAATATATAATTGTATTTGGCCACACTGATTGATCTATCAGTGGAGGAGGAGTCTATACTATATGTATTATATATAAACTTTACAATTTGCTCAGGGGTTCCTTTTATAGCGGCTTTTGATAAAGATGTGCCCTAATCTTAATCAAAAGCCATGAAACACAATCATGTAAAATAATTTATCAAAAATCATCCCCTAAGGGTGTAAAATGGGGGTTGCAAGTTTTTATGAAAGTTCTTTGATTTTCAAAAACATTTTGTAATACTTACTTACTCCGATGGCTCAACGATCTAAAATGAGTCTTGGCCTCCGATACGATATGTCGCCATTTGTCTCGGTCTTGTGCAGCTTGTCGCCAATCTCCTGCTTGCAATTCCTGCAAGTCCGCGTCCACTACATCCCGCCAGAGCGGTAGCGTGGGCGCCCCACTGGCCGACGAAACTTTGCAATGAAACTTTTTTTTCTAAGAAAGTCATAAAATACCTAAGTGTAAAATATTCCTTGAAAAATCATCCCTTAAAGGGACATAATTAGGTCCTAAAACGAAGTGCGAGGTGAAGGCGGGCCGCTAATACCCGTATATGCAATATAATCGATCGCACAGTACTATGCATCGAAAACACGGTACTTTAATTATCTACACATTCAACGTATCTTTCACATTTTGTCGGTTCGAATTCCTCCTAAAATTAGTTTACGTTTTACGGTCGGCAGCGTAATTTCCTTCGGCTCCTGCATTTTTGGCTGCTTCAGCTTTTTTGTGGCTTTCAACTTTTTCCTTTCCAAAGTTACTTTAACCCTATTTCTGGTGGAGTGTTTTATCTTTAACATGCTCGGGATCATCATAATGGAAGTTTTGGGATAGTGCGGTCGAATGGTGTTTTGTGGCAATTTTTTTGAAAATATTTCTTTTCGAAAGCTATTTTTGGACCAGCTTAGCGTTTGGCCTTTGTCTAACGTGGGATGGGATTGGCGACGAATTTTTTGTACCAGCTTTTAGCTGCAATTTTTTAGCGTAGAATAGTTGCATTTGGCAGGATTTTAAGATTATCATCATTCAATTTTTAAGTTAAGGAAACATTTTTAGGTTAAGTTTAATAAATTTAACTCGCCGCGCCGTATTTGTTTTTTTTTATTTACCGCGGTTCGCGTTGTCGTGATATTCAATGAACGTTTTTTATCCTTTTTTGGTATCTCCTAATAGTCTCGGAATAGCTAGGACGTCTATACTACGTTTATTGGATACGACATAAACATATTATACCCAGCAAATGCTAGTCATCGGCTTAGCCTTTTGTCACTATACTGTGATTGGCAACAAAGATTGAATTGTCACTTGTCCTAACCTTCATAATGTTCTCAAAGCATAATATGGAACAAAGGCTGACTTAGCGACGTATACCAGCTTGCGGCTTAAGGCGTAATTGTGCCATTTGCGGCTAATTTAGGTTACGACACTTCCACTCCGCTATGATTATAACTTTAATTAGTGTATGGTGTACGAGATGGTATGGTGGATGATTGCTTATGTGAGATTTGCAAGCTTTTAGCTCATGGTCATCTGGACTTAACTTTTTGGGCATAGGCCTATGGCTGTGGTCCCACAGGGCGCGGATGTTGGTCAGGGGACTGCGAGGTTGCCACTAAGGCTGAGCCTCCCACCGAGATACGGGCGCGAGTACGGGCCCTATTCCTCTTCTCCTGACCCTGGGGTCTAGGGTGTCTTGGAAGAGCATGCGTCCTTGAGAGTCCGTGCCTCAGCAGGCTGGAGTCAAGTTAGGTCCCGTCAGTCTAACGTCTGTTTTAGACCTCGTACTTTTTTTAATAATAAGGCCGCTCGTGCGTTTCGTCCATTGGTCACGGGGAAGGCGCAGTCGTAGGCGCGGTGGCACGAGCGGATCAGCGGACCCGCTACTAAAGCCGCGTTTGTTTATACATGAACACTTGTATATGACGTCATACGTTTGATATTTCCCAACCGCACCCGCGTGTTAGCATGTCTGGGCCCTCATACACAATGTGGGCTATCTCGCGTCAATCCGCTAGAACTGAGATCTATCTACACAGTGATTGGTTGTTTTTGATGCGAGTTGTCAAAATGTAACTAAACAACTAATGATGTTGAATTTGGACCTAAGTGTAACAGTATGCAATCTTGCGGATATTACACACGCGTGTGTGGTGGTATCTTCCCATTGGAAGATATCACATAAGCGTTAGAATTTTTGCTTCCACGTATGTAGGCTTTCTCACAATGTTTTCTTTCACTTCCACAACTGATGTTTTGCAAACCGTGTATACGATAAAAATATATTTGTCGCTCAGACTGAACCCACAACCCAATGTTTGCGGGACTATACTAGTAGACGATAAAATTTTTGTATTCAATTGATCTGACTAGCGAAGACAAACGGCATTCCGAAAATTAAACAGGAAAAAGCGGCGTTTACATGTTGCGGTAGTTAATTTACCCCTAGTTTTTCGGTGAGGAATAGTGCTCATTTTTTACAATATAGCGGAAAAACTAGTAGTCGGCTCACCTGATGGTGAGTGATCGCCGCCGCCTATAGCATTACCCAAGGAAACACATATGCGTTGCCATCTCTTAAGGATTCGACTCGCTGGATTGTACGGTGGCCAGCACATCAAGTTACTACAATCTGTCAAATTTCTTCAATCGAACCTCACTTTTATGTCAAACGTGTTTGGTTCAATATCAACTGAGGAAATTTGACAGATTGTAGTAACTTGATGTGCTGGCCACTGTACCTAACACAAGGGCCGATTTGAACCAGTCTTCTACGCAACCCCATTGCATCCTTCACTTGCAAACACCATTTGTGTTGACTTTTTTTTTATATTGTGGACAATCAGGATGACCTCACTCCGCCTGATGGTGATCGGCCGTGAGATCCAAATATGAGGTTGATAGGTACAAAAGAACAGACTAAATACCAATTGAGTCTGTCATCACTCTGAAGGCCTGCTGAGATGCCGTTTCACGCCCCGCCTAAAAACCCAGGATTGTAATGTTTTTACTTTTAAAAGCACATAGCTACTCGCACTATTGATGTAACAAAACGGATCATGGTTCCACACACGACGACGCGTCGAACAAGACCTGTCGATATCTCGTCACGTCCTAGGTAACTGCGTTCGGGTCGCGTGGTCGGAATTATGGTCCATCATCGTTTTGCACAGCGCGTGCCTCAATGACGAGACTTGTCTCATATTTTAGCTAACACCTGCTGTATTCTGACAGCGGCTTATTGTGTAAATATTGTGGTTCTTTTGAAATTTTAGGAAAAAGAAAATGTTTTGGAATAAGCTAAAAAGATTCTTAGGTGAAGCGGTTTACGGTTTAGTCTTTAATAAACAACATTCAGAGTCCTTTAGATTTTCGCGTAGCAGTATTACTCTTACTAATAATAACAGGAAATAAAGCGACGTTAATTTTCACATATATAATTATTTTAAAATTAACGTTGCGTAAATTCCCGTTTTGTTGAGAGTAACAGCATGTTTTTGCTGCCTCAGAGACTTTTCGGATACATCTTATTGTGTTATGGTTTAAAAGCCGGCTATGTATCTGTGTGTTCTCACTCGATTTCATTGTTGTCTCACTGCTTTCGTTGTTGTTGATAAATCTACATATATATCACAAACCACTTACTTTTGCTTCGTGATTTTATCTGATTTGATGCTTCTTCATATTGCGTTAACTTTTAACAAACCAATGAGTTAATCACTACGAATAAATATAAGTTCCTGAGTTTATATAGTTACTTGGATACTCAGACTATATCAAAATAAAGCAATTTACTATATATATTTAGCACTTTACTTTCATATTTTTAGTAACGTTTTTGCTTTCATTTTCTGTAAATACTTAAATTGTTTAATTTACAGAATAGATAAAAAATAGAGTGCAATACCTTGAGAGGTTGTGACTTGTTGGCTGCAAAATGTACACTACTTAAAATACTGTAACTATTTGGTTATTTCTTTTGCTTTTTTGGCCAATAAACGTTATCTATCATCTGCTCAATCTTCACATAGTTGGAAAACCTTACAAATATGTTGTAACGCAGACGGGCGGTTGGCCCAATCAGCCACGCTTGGTTGTCAGTGCGTCGAACAAGACCTGTCGATATTTCGTCAAAGTCTATCCCGGCCTAACTTGATCCGTGGTTCGCTCCGCGGAATCGGGGCCCATTACCGCTTCACTCTCGTCACACGTCCGCCGACAGATATATCGCTAGTGTTGAGTTGAACGAGTGGGTTGTGCCTCGGAGATATTTTTTTTATATGATAGGTAGCAGACGAGCAGGCAGATCACCTGATGGTAAGCAATTGCCGCCGCTCATAGACACTTGCAAAACCAGTGGAGTTACAAGTGCGCTGCCAACCTTTTATCCCCTTCCGCCCGGGTGGGCCTCCGGTACCCTCACTCACTCGCCGAAACACAGCACAGGGGCTGCTTCACGCCGGTTTTCTGTGAGGCAGTGGTATCACTCCGGTCGAGCCGGCCCATTCATGCCGAAGCGTGGCTCTCCCACAGTTATTCTACTATTTATATTTTACTATTGGATGGGACGCTCGAATCTACTTGAGTGGAGTTATAGATAGAGATAACGTTTATTGGCCACAAAAGCAAGAAATAACAAAATGATTGCAGTATTTTAAGTAGGTAATGTACATTTTGCGGCCAACAAGGCACAACCTCAGCATTTGCTACAGCAGCTAGAGGCCGCAGCGGCGCTGATTTTCAGGCTGAGCCTTGGGCGACGTAACGTGCATTTATGTAAATAATAATAAATAATAATAATAATAAATCTTATTTGGTATAACCTTTTACAATAAATAATGTGATTGGAGTCTCCTTTTAGGTACATGGGCACCTGTGTTAGGAGATTCCGCTCTTGCTTAACAATTACAGTTTTTACAAGTTATACAAAATAATAAATTATACAAAATAATGTAAATCTATAATCTTCAATAGAAAAGTATTAAAACAAAGAAAACAATAAACGAGCCATGCGCACGCGCGAGTGTGTGTGTTGTGTATGTGTGTGTGTGTTGTGTGTGTGTGTGTGTGTGTGCGTGTGCGTGTGAGTGCGTGCGTGTGCGTGTGAGTGCGTGCGTGTGTGTGTGTGTGTGTGGTGTGTGTGTGTGAGTATGTTGGTTGTGCGTGAGTGTGTGTGTGTATAGGTTGTGTGTGACTGTTCTTGTATCAACATCTAAATCTATTTAATTAAAACTTCTGTCTCACCATAGCTAAGTCCTTTATAAATTCTTTACTATTTTTTGCAAGTGTGTGAGGCAGGGGTTGTCATGTTACTATTA